>DF360238.1:124309-154222 GCA_000787875.1 Solanum virginianum | reverse complement strand
GATCTTTGATCCGATTATCACCAATTAAGGGTAAGGAGTTTGATATCCCTAAGACAGCTTTTAGAATGAGGTATGTCACTGAGCTTTTGGTCATGTCATTTTGGTTAACAAGTGCTCCTACAACCTTCATGGACTTAATGAATCAAATTTTCAAACCGTACTTGGACACGTTTGTGGTAGTATTTGTTAACGACATATTATTTTACTCGCGAAGTGAGAAAGACCATATGGGCCACTTGAGAGTTGTATTGCAAACTTTAAGGGACGGACAATTATTTGTCAAATTTAGTAAGAGTGAATTTTGATTGAGATTAGTAGCATTTCTAGGTCATTTGTGTTCGGTGAGGGTATTGGAGAAGTTCACTAAATTGTCCAAATATGTCCCATTCATGCTTTTCGACCCAAAGGCAAGAATGAGTAATTTTGTGCCGGGCATCTCTGAATTAATATTATTGAATTGTGTCTTTACATTATTGCACAAAGACCCTATTTATAGACACTAAATACAAACCTTTACCAATTAGGATACTATTTATTATTTCTATTCCTACTACTATTCTTATTCTTACTCCTCTTCTAAGTAGGATTGTATATACCTATTCCTATCAGATCCTAACAAGACGAAAGCGATGAAGAATTTGCCTATACTATTGTTTCCTTCGAACATTCGAAGTTTTTTAGGTTTGGATGGATACATAGAAGGTTGGTAGAGGGGTTTTCATCAATTGTATCACCCTTGACCAAATTGACTCAAAAGAAGGTGAAGTTACAATGGGCAAATAAGAATGAAAAATTTTCAAAAATTGAAGGATTGTTTTACTTCAACCCCTATTTTAACTTTACCCGAAGAACTGATGGATTTGTTGTGTATTTTGATGCCTCATGGGTTGGATTGGGTTGTGTGTTAATGCAACATGGTAAGGTAATAACATATGCCTCAAAACAACTCAAAGTTCAGGAAAGAAATTATCTTACTCATGATCTTGAATTGGTCGTGATTGTGTTTGCTTTGAAGATTTGATGTCATTATCTTTATGGAGTGCATGTTGACATATTCACCAATCACAAGAGCCTACTATATGTGTTTAGACAAAGAGATCTAAACCTTAGTCAAAAAGAGGTGGCTTGAGCTACTAAAGGATAATGACATGAGTGTGGTGGACCATACGAGAAAGACGAATGTGGTTGCCGATGCTTTAAGTCGAATGCCTATAAATAGTGCTGCTCACATAGAGGATGAAAAGAAGGAATTGGCTAAGGATGTGCACTAATTTGACCATTTGTATGTTAGATTGAGTGGCTCTAACGAGGGTGGTATTTTGGTTCATAATGATTCAAAGTCCTCTTTAGTGGCGGATGTAAAGGCAAAGCAAGACATGAATCTGGACTATGTGGAGTTGAAGAAGTTGATTGCCAAAAAAAAAGATTGAGGCTTTCTCCCAAGGGGGAGATGGAGCACTTCATTACCAATGTCTCCTATGGGATCTAAATGTTAATGGCCTAAGAGAGATGATATTGATTGAAGCTTATAACTTTCAGTATTCTATTCATTTGAGATCCACCAAAATGTATAATGATTTGAGGGAGATGTATTCATGGAATGGTATAGAAGAAAGACATTACAAGGTTTGTGGCAGAAAGTCCTACTTATCAACAAGTGAAAGTTGACCACCGAAGATTAGGAAGTCTAGCCCAAGACATTGAAATTCCAACTTGAAAGTGGGAAGATGTGAATATAGGCTTCATACAGGGTTTTCTCGTACCCGTGGGCAACATGATTCAATTTGGGTGGCAATGGATAGAATAACTAACCCAGCCCATTTTCTACTAGCCAGAACTTCTCATGGTGCCGAACACTATGCAAGAATGTATATTAAAGATTTTATAAAGATTTATGGTGTCCCTTTGTCTATTATTTTGGATCCTGGTACTCAATTCACTTTATCCTTTTGGAAGTCATTTCAAAAAGGTCTTGGTACTACAATTAAGTTAAGCACAACCTTCCATTCTCAAACCGATGGACAAGCTGAGAGAACAATTTCAAACCTTCGAAGATATGTTGAGGGCATGTAGGCTGGATTTTAAAGGAAATTGAGATGATCACCTACCATTGATTGAGTTTGCATACAACAATAGTTGCCATCCTAACATCCAAATGACTCATCTCAAAGCTTTTTATAGTAAGAGATATGGGTCTCCTATTGGGGATTTGAAGTAGGTGAAGTAGTCGTGATAGGACTCGAATTTGTGTTTGAGGCCATGGAGAAAGTGAGGCTTATTAGGGAAATATTAAAGGCTGCCTAAAGTCATCAAAAGTCATATTGAGATGTAAGGAGAAGGAAACTTGAATTTGATATTGATGATTGAGTCTACCTGAAGATTTTTCCCATTAAGGGTGTGATTCATTTTGGAAAAAAGGGGAAGCTCAGCCCCTGGTATGATGGCCCATAAGAAATTTTGAGGTTTATTGGTAAGGTGGTTGACAAATTGGATTTACCCCCGAAGTTGGCGTCGGTACATTTGGTGTCTATGTCCTCTTGTTAAGAAAATGTGTTGGTGATCCTAGTTTCATAGTACCATTGGAAAGTGTGGGTCTTAAGAAAGTTTGACTTGTGAGTAGATTCTAGCTAAAATCCTGGACCGGCAAGTTAGAAAGTTGAGAAACCAAGAAATAGCATCCATCAAAATCATGGAGGAATCAAGAAGTGGAGAGTTCTACATGGGAAGCGAAAGAGGACATGATGAAGTGTTATTCTTATCTCTTTCCTTCCATTTCAGCCCAAGGTACCTAGCTATTCATGATCTGTTCCTTCAAATTCCTATGTTTGTGCATATCCATGTCATATCATATACATGCATACTCATGGAACCGATTTGAAGTGATGTTTTATGCAAAAGTTCAAAAATTTTATGAACTTGATGTTTAAGTTGCATTATTGCATTCATATTGGGTTGCTAGACATCCACTCTACTCTACTCAAGCTAGTTTTCATCCATTCGAGGACGAATATTCTAGAGGGAGAGATATTGTAAAACTCGTAAGTTAGAATAAGGAAAAAATTGTAGCAATGTCTGCTTGTGCATGATCTACAAGCACCATCTACAACTTGTAGATTTCTTTACGGTTCGGCGTATTGTGGATAGAACTTGGATTTGGAAAATCTTTCTGGAAAAATAGATCAACGTACCAACGAGAAGCATGAGTCATAAATGGAACTACAACTCCTCCACAATGGTCATAGATGACGTCCAAAAATTCTAAAAATTTATAAGTTGTAGGACTTCTCTATGGACAAACAAGACGATTCGTAGATAGTTTAACGGGTCATAGTTGGGTTTTATAGATCGGATCCTAGAAGGGTGAAATTTGGCTAAGTGTCAGGGCTATGTACGAAGGGGTTCCATGACCCGTGGAAAGTTTTATGGGCCGTAGAATTGGTTCATAGTTTGGAAAGTGAAGCTTGGAAATTTGACTACGTACAGGATGCTTCTACGAGAGGGTCCTATAGGCCATTACAAGACACAACGGGTCCATAGAGCGTGGTTGTGGTTGAGATACTAAAAGGGGTTAAATTGACCATGATCTACAAAACCTTATGTACGAGTCATAGACTGAACTATAACCATAGAAGAGTCATGTAGACTCTGTCCGGTAGAAATTAATTAAGGGTTTTCGTCCTTTTATATCCTCCTAACCTTAAAACTAGATCGTTTTGACCTATTAATTCATCTATAATTGTTTTTGCACTTTTATTTCACTCAAATGGCATATGCCTCTCAAATTTCTCACAAATTCTCCTAAGTCTCCTCCTCCAAAATTCTCTCAAGCTGAAGGAAGATCAAGCAAGGTTTCCTGAAACTTCCTCTATTAATGTTTAAGTTTCAAGCTAATTTTCTACTCAAGATATGTGGATATTCATCCATGAATCCTTTTCAACCGTGGAGTGCAAGGAATTCTTCACTTTTCAATCAATTTCAATTGTTTTATTGGTTTTGATGAATTCTCTTCAATTGCATGAATTACGATTTTACTATATTTATTGACCTATTTACACATAAGTTGATGTCAACTGCATGATTTTGATGGTTTACTAGAAATTTCTTTACAAGGATTTCTAGGATTTATGAATGTCAATATCCGTTGTTATGATCATGATTTCAATTGATGGTTTTCATTATAATTATGCATGATGACACTGATTTACATGTTTTAAAGATGATTTCATATTGAATCATAAAAATTACCCTTGCCTATTATGAGCTATGATCATGAATGAAAACGGACTTCACCGAAGTGTTATAAAAATATTTGATTATGATTTATGGAAGTCCTAAAAAATGAATTAGGATGGTGAAAGGATTTTCTCACCTAATCATGGATTCTAAATGTGAAAAGGACAATTCTCACATTGATTAAATTATCAAAGTTTTACTAAGCTACTCTATATGAACGATGATTATAATGACTCAAGTTATGACATGTTTCCATTGATCCAATGAACTATAATTTACTATTTTGTTAGGATTTGACTTAGCACTGAAAAGGCTTGAGGTGGGGGTCGGTCCAAAAGGCATAAGGTTATTTTCCCAAAAGAATTGTAGCCTGAAACTTGCCTTATAGGCCTAGCTAGTGGATCCACATATAGCTCATAATGCTGAATGAATGTACCATCGTAGAATCTACCTTCGCAAAGTAGCCTCTCCCTTCTCGATATCTAAGTTACATTGGATTTCATGTTATAGCTCGCATGGTCTTATTGTTGGTTAAGGTTGATATCTCACAAAATGTATATGCTTATTTTCACGTTTTTCTACGATTTGATGCATTGACCATATGTTCTACTTATGCTTTCATCTTATGTTTTAAATAAGTTCTACCACATGCTTATTGATTTGATCTTACATCCCATGTCTTATATTCCATGTTACTTATGTTTACTTCATGCATATTACTCACATACTTAGTACATTCAAACTACTAATACATACTTCTTTGCCTATATTATATCACAATATAAGGATGGATGATTATTCAACTTCTCACCTTCGTGACTAGCTTTGTAGTTTGTTGAAGATTGATTGGTGGTCCTCATGCTTCGAGGGCAAACCTATCATGAATTCTTGCTATTCTCAGGCTTTGTGGTTTCTTGGACTGTTTACTTCTTTGTTGAGGGTTAGATGGGAACATGTCCTAAACCCTCATCTATATCAACTTATCAGAGGCATGTTTAGACGTCAAGAATGTAACTCCATTTAATCGTACATGTTGATTTGACTCTTCTTCTCCTATTGATGTTTCCTTGAGACTTTATTTCCACTTATATGTTTTAACCTACTTGATTTAATTATCTTATGTATGCTTAATGATAAGCTAAGATGGCTTGATTGGGGTCCTTCGGGGTTCCGATCATTATGTCACACCTACTGACTAGCTTAGATTGTGACAAAATATTTTTAAAAATTATGTCAATACAAAAATTGCTCGACTCTCCTACTAATAGTGCCATATAAAATGAGATAGAGGGAGTATAACCAGATAGCCACTAAAATTTTGGGACTATGATAGGCTAAGTATGGTGAGATTTTACGCAGCTCTGTTCTTTCTGCCAGAAGATGATATATGAAATATATCTTCAACAATTTTCTGTTTTTTATGTGCCAAAAGCTAAAATATTTTAATTTGCTAGAGCTTTGTTATTTAGTTTCTTGTTTTCATCCATACAAGCCCTCTTCTTTTCCAATTATTGTTCTCTTTCTCTGTTAATTCCTCTTTACATGGAAAACTTAATAATGAATTGTTCCATGCAACTTAAATTATGAGACAAGTTGAATGAAGTGTTCCAAGCAACTTAAAATATGAGATAAGTTGATGGAGCAAGATGAAGAGACTTACGTGTACTTTCGGCATCCTTTATAAAACTTCAGACATTTATCTCTCAATGTTTCAGCATCTTCCTCAAAAGCTTGGATCTGTCCAACCAAGTATAGAACTTAAGTACCCATACTTGTGGTCAGAGAAAAGTAAGAAAAGATTAGCATATTTCTTTCAACTACAATTATCCATGTGAAATTGAAACACACCATGGAAAAGGCTTCCAAACTTCTTCTGTAAAGGACACATCAAACTGCTACTATTACTTTCATAGAATGCATGCGTCATTTTATGTAAAGTTCTCACATTCTATTCTTCACATGGAATACCAATCCAATCAATCCCGTGTATGTGTAAGTTTCTACTGCAGAGAATGTTATATATGCATACAACTATTCATGGGAAATAGCTATTAAGTATAAGTTATATGTTAATTAATTATTGTCAATTTTTTGTCGAATTCACTACAAGATCTTGCATACTGAACTAAGTACATACCACTTAGCAACTAATCATAGACTATATAACCAGAATACACTGCATTTGAATCTTAGACGATATGTTTTCGAGCTGATAATAGGGAAAAGAAATGTGTCAATCCGTCAACATTTCTCAATTATAAAGAAGAATCTCCGCTAATGCAAAGATCATCCTCACACACTTTTTGTTCTATTCACTACAACTTCCTTGGTTCCTCTTCAAAAACTCCTTAATTATGATAACCTTTTATTACACACTAGGCAAAACAGTGTCAACAAATGCACTCCAAATAAGATAAGGTTTTCAATGGTGTCCACTGCATCATTTTTTGAAAAAGGTACATAAGTTTTGTTTGATTAGCATCCGGTGAATAAACAATAACATATCCAGTAAAATTTCACAAACTGGGTTTGAGGAGGGTAGAGTATACGCAGACCATGCCCCTACTTCTTGGAGGTAAAAAGATTGTTTTCAGAGAAAACTCAGCTTTAGTATCCGGTGAATGCTCATTTAAGTTTACAGAGGAAAGAAATAAGTCACAATGTCACGTTACAGTGTTATGAGTATATAACTTTCTCAACATATTATCCCTTATCTCGTAAACAGTTTAAATAAAAAGGAAATAGACAAATGTCTACTTAATTTAAAATCAAAACTATTTGCATTGATATTGACAAGCATAAACCTCAAAATATCAAAAGCCTCCACTAACTAAAGAATACTCCAAGGATGATAACTCATCCTACATCTACATCATATCGTAAACCTAAAAAAAAAGAGAAAAATATTCAATCAAAAATCATGAATTCAATGAGCACACTAAATCATCACTACCAAAGACCACAACTGGATATATAAGTAGCAGTTCTCACAAGGGTGTTTTTTGTTATGTACACACAAAATGCTATACTTTACATATTGAATTTTTCTTTTACCTGCTGACGAAACATGGGCGAATCATCAAGACTGTCGAACATCATTCCACCTTGCATCTTAGCCAAACCAATATCACTCATTCTAACCACAGAAAAACTATACCGACTATTAATTTCTTGGCCAACATTCGAATAACAGATCAATCAAATACTTACATTATTCCCCAAAAAATTTAAAAACATGATCCTGAATTCAAATGGTTTCAAGAAAATAGGAAGAGACGGAAGGAAATATATTTAAAATAGAAATTGGGAGTGTTTTGAGGAAGGTTAACAAAAATGAAGGAGAAAAATTTTGGTGAGCAAATGGGGACCCGAGTGCGATATTTCATGGTTGTCACCCACATATCCATCTGTCTATTTCTTTCATTATTTTAGGGGGTTGGTTTTGATTTCAATCGTCCTGTGCGCGCCATGCGCATGCCTCGCTTTCTTCAGTCTGGTGGCTTCCTTACCATTTTCGACTTTCCATTTGTTTTCCTTGCATAAATGTTGTTCCCTTCTTCCCACATTAATTATTCTTTTATCTATTTTTATAGTTAAACTATGTAAATTTTGATTAATATTTTAAAATATATTTTTTATCAATATAGAAAAAATTATTATCAATAAGACTTTTTTTATATTTTTTAAATATCTAAATTTTTATTTGAAATGACAAATTATGTTCATTTAATTTAACTTTAAAATTAGTCAAATTGACTTTTGAAAAGGACGACATGACAACTAAAATGCCCAAAGTTTCTTTATGAAAGTTGTTCTTGACGTCTTAATCTTGCAACCACTATTATTCACAGCTTACACACACCTATAAATAGTTCATCATTGAGCATTAATGGACAAATTTGCCATATAGTATTTACGCGAGGAAACGTACGTAGAATTTCGTAAAAATGATCGTAAAACAGGCCAAGACTATTACCTGAACGAACCAGTTGTAAACCTAGAATAACCAGAATGAACACCATTTTTCTACCATCAAAAAACAACTTCAAGCATAACTAATAGGAGGAAAAAACAATTGCGAAGTGTAAGGACACCTTTCTAGCGATAGGGATAAATTTTAACAGTAAAAATGCGAAAAACTTACCTAAATGCTTAGGGATCATGTGAGAGCTCTCTCTTCAGTTCCTTAACTGTTTTCGAATGAAAATGTAGTATTTTGAGCATTACAATGTCAAATTAGCCTACTTATTGGTGTGTTTGACCTAACCCGGCCAAGATCCAGTTTCCTGCTCGGACAATCACAGTAAAACTGTAATAACTTTTTATTCTAAAGTCAAATTGAACGCAGTTTTGTGTGTTGCGAAATATACTCATAGACCTTCAATTTGATAGGCCATGTACCCTCTAAATCCTTATATTTTGGATGATATGGTTTGATACATTTGATCTAAATTTAAGGAGAATTTCTTAAAGATGCTTACGATAACTTTGGTCAATCTTTATCTTGCAACGTTCTTGACTCCAAAACTTAACATATGACCTTTGTTCTATTAAAATAACCCTTAACAATCCATTATTATCAAATTATGTACTCTTGGTCTCATCCAAAAATTTAAACTTAATTTAAACCTTCTGAAAAGGGCGAGATACCACTCGTGTCACTTCTTTAATCCCAAATATATATTTAGCGTATTTCATTTACTTAAAACTTTAATTCCTTGATATTATCACTTATTTGCAGCCTTATTATACAAAAATCATATATACCTTCTATAATATGCTACAGTATGTATATTACGAAAGACGAGAAACACGAGGTCTCGCACTTCAAAGCAACTGAAGGTGCATAAACATAATTATCTGATCTATGATCTTGAGTTGGTAGAGATGGTGTTTGACTTGAGGATTTGACGTATTATCTTTTCGGGTTACATGTTGATGTGTTTATCAATACAAGAATTTGTAATATGTGTTCAGTCAAAGAGACCTAAACTTGAGGCAAAGGAGGTGGCTTGAGCTCCTAAGGATTATTACGTGAGTGTGAAATATCATTCAAGCAAGGAAAATATTGTAGTTGATGCTCTCAGTAGGATATCTATGAGTAGTCTGGCTCATGTTGATAAGGCCAAGATAGAGTTGGTGAAGGATGTGTAACATTTGGCATGCTTGGGAGTGAGGTTGAATGACTTTAGTGAGGGTGGCATCTATGTGCAAAATGGAGTTAAATCATCAGTGGAGGTAGACATCAAAGAAAAATAAGACCTAGATCCAATATTAATTGAGTTGAAGAAGATAGTTTCCAAAAAAAAAAGGTAGATATTTTCTTCTAAGGGGGAGATAGTATGCTTCACTGCCAGGGATGATTATATCTTCTTAATGTAGATAGTTGGAGAGATGTGATTTTGAGGGAAGCCCATGACTTTCCATATTCTATACATCGCAGATCCACCAAAATATATTTAGATTTGAAGGAAGTGTATTAGTGGATTGACATGAAGAAGGATACAACTAAGTTTATGGTGGAGTACCCTAATTACCAATAGGTGCAGGTGGAACGTCGAAGGCCCAGTAGCCTATCCCAGGACATAAAAACTCCTAATTGAAAGTAAGAAGATGTAAACATGGATTTCATGTAAGGTTTTCCCTATACTCGAAAGCAATATGACTCCATTTGGGTGGTTGTGGATAGAATGACTAAGTCCACTCATTTTCTACCGGTTAAGACTACTTTCAATGTCGAGAATTATTATAGATTATACATCTGAGAGTTATTGTGGTTTCATGGTATATTATTTTCCATCATATCAGATCATGGTACCCAATTCACTTCTCATTTAGAAGCCATTTCAAAGTAGACTCGGTACCAAGGTGAAGTTGAGCACCACTTTTCATCCTCAAATCGATGGGCAGGCTGAGCAAATAATTAAGACCCTAGAAGGAATATTGAGGGCACGTGTGTTAAAATTCAAGGCTATTGGGATTATAACCTAACGCTTATTGAGTTTGCCTATAACAATTATTATGCTAGCATCGAGATGGCACCATTCGAGGCTTTGTATGAACGAAGATATAGGCCTCTAGTGGGTTGGTTTGAAATTGGAGCGATGGCTTTAATCGGTACTGATTTGGTATTGGAAGCTATGGAAAACATGAAATTCACAAGGAAGAATTTGAGGAATGCCCAAATGCACCAAAAGTCGTATTTTGATGTTAGGAGAGATCTTGAGTTCCATTTGGGGGATTGGGTGTTTGTGAAGGTTTTAACCATGAAGGGTATGATGCAGTTTGATAAAAAAAAAAAGGCAACTTGGGTCCCTAGTATGTCAGGCTTTATAAGTTTTTAGAGTGGATTGGTAAGGTGGCATATAGGTTAGACTTTCCATAAAAAATAGACATAGTTCATCCTATGTTTCATATGTCCATGTTAAGGAAATTCATTAGTGATCCAAGCTCTATTGTGCTATATTAATCCAAGATCTGTGTTTTATTTGTCCATGTTTTGGTTGAGATTTTAGAATGACAAGTAAAGAGGCTACGTAACAAGGAGGTTGCATCAGTCAAAGTCCTTTGGAGGAACCAATAAGTTGAGTGTGCTACATGGAAAATGAAGTCGGATATGATGCAATAATATCCTTATCTTTTTTACCCTACTCAAGCCAAGGTATTAGGTCACTCATGCTCAAAGAGTCTAAATCCTTTCATTTCTGCATTTTCATATCACAACATGCATGCATGCTTATGAAACTGATTTTAAATAATAATCATTGTAAATATTTGAAGGTATGATTTTGATGTTTAACTTGCATTTTTGCATTTATGTTGGGCCATTGATGTTCATTTTCCTATATTTAAGCTAGCTCTCATGTCATTCGGGGAGGAATAACCCCAATTGAGAGATATTATAAGGCCCCAGATGTTAGAATTCAGAAACAAGTCCTAGAATTAAAAATTCCCAAAGATCCATGAAGGTGTCCTACCAAGAAACCCTCCATTGCTCATAGTGCACACCATGGCTCGTGAAGGGCCTCGTGGAGACACTATTTGGCAGAGTGAGGGGAAGGTGGGGGTTGTCTTAGTGAGGTGGTTTACCATGAAACCTATCATATGACTCGTGCTGTATATAAAAACTTATGGTGGGTCTCGTAGAGGGCACCCTCCCAGGCTGCCTTCCAAGACCTCCGTAAGGTACCTCACCACGATGAACACCATAAGTCGTGGTGGTGCATATGTGGAAGGGACCATTTTTTTTTAAAAGTATGATTTTGTAAGGTCATTTGTGTCATTTCCCTAGTTTTTTTTAAACACCCCCACTTGTTGAAAATCCTAAAAAATGAGAAAGTTGTAGAAGTTTTAAGACTAGTTGGTGTTACGAGTCAATCTACGACTCGTGGATTGGACCACAGGCCATAGAAAGGTCTCGTGATTGAAGTCCAGAAAGTTGGTAAAATTTTGGTCACTAGAATTCATTCCACGTGGAACAACATGTGTCGTACTCCTCTATACAGCCCATAAACTGGGTCATGAAAGGGGCCTGAGAATGGAAATTTTTCTAACTCTGGGAGAGTTCTACAAAAGGGTTCTAGAGTTTGTAAATGGAACTACGGACCGTACATAGGGTTTCATGGTTCTCAAGTGCAATTTCCAATAACTTAATTTTGGGGACCATGCTAAGCACAAAGCAAAGAAGGACCCGTGGAATGGATTACAGGCCATAAACGTGGTTTCGTGGATGGGATTGACAGTTTTTAAATGAAGGGATTTTTGGTCAATCCAATTTATTTAACTCTTAAATTATGTTATTTTGACTCTTCTAACTAGCTTAATATACTCACATCCTATAAAACCTATTCTTATTTCATTCTAACTCATTCACTCATAAAACCTCTCCCAAAATACAAAAAAAAATTCTAAGCAAGGGACTTCATTAAAGCTAGGGTTTAAAGTTTTGGCTAAGGAATTTCTAGAATTTTCTTCTGCAAATTTAGGAATGCTCACTTGAGGCATGCAGGGCTTCATTCATGGATCAGATTCACCTATGAAGCCCAACCTAAATCTTCATTTTTCTCAATGTCTAAGCATGGATTCCTATAGGTTTTTATGACTCGATTCCAAATGATTTGTTATAATTATTACATGACTATTATACCTATTTATGCATTAATTATGAAGAATTACATAATCTCTATGATTTTTAAGTAAAAATATATGATAATTAGAGCTTGTTGAATTGATGCGGGTTCCTTTACCAATGATCCAAATTGATTTCAATTGCATGATTCCTACAGAATTTTCATCTAATTTTATGATTTTAGCTCAATTGTTCATGAACCCACACATGGCCCTAATTTCCTATGACGGAGTTATGATTTTCATGAATATGATTCTAAGTTTGAAAAGTATGTTTTAATGATGATAAGGGTGACTTAAGACCCTAATGATTATGAAATAATGATGTTAAGATAGGGAGTATACCAACACTGTATGTGAAGTTATGCATATAAACTATTCCTATAACATGAGATGTTTTGATGAAGTATGAATTATGGTGAAAGTTATGTATATGCATGACTATGTATTCTGTAGGATTTGACTTAGCACCGAATGAGCTTGTGTAAGGGGGACTATCTCCAAGGGTTCTTATTAAATTCTCAAGTCTCATAACTACGTGCCACCATAGGTTGATGATTATGCGCCTATAAGACTAGATAATGGATATTTAACATTATGTTCATGTGATACTGTGTTAGGGTTAAGCCTAAAAGATGAAATCTTTTATGTTCATGTGACACTCACCGTGCTAGGGATAAGCCAAAAAGGTAGGGTCGAGTCTCATTGGCAAAGTAGTCTCCTCTTTGGCTCGGCGTAGAGGGAACACCAAGATTCCATATAATAATCCACATGGTCTGAAGTCGGATATGGGTCGAGTCTCATTGGCAAAGTAGTCTCCTCTTTGGCTCGGCGTAGAGGGAACACCAAGATTCCATATAATAATCCACATGGTCTTATTGTCAATTATGATCTTATTACTACATGTGTATACTAGGATTATGAAATGTTTTGATGATGTTTCTATTCATGATTTTGCTTATGCCCTGCTTATACATATTGTGTCCTTAATTCTATTATTATGATTATATTATGAAATGTTTTGATGATGTTTCTATTCATGATTTTGCTTATGCCCTGCTTATACATATTGTGTCCTTAATTCTATTATTATGATTATACATATAGATATTATGTTATGTTGTTCCTTGATGTATAATATTCCTCTACATACTTAGTACATTCCACGTACTAACACATGCATCTTTTTCTACATGATCTAACCATGTAGAGACGAGTGATGTTGAGACTATTCCTCCATTTCGTGGCTAGACTCGAATTTGAGCTTTGAAGACTTGATGGTGAGTTCCTATGCTTCAGGAACAAGACTTTTCATATGTTAATTTCTTTATGTTGAGACCTTATGACTTTCTTTTGATATAATATCTTGAGGGTAAGCTAGTAGCATGTTCTAGTCCCCGCCAAGATCTATGATGTAGAGGCATGTTTTGGACATTATGATATTGTAATCCCCTAGGGAAACATTTAATTCTTATATTGTTATGTTCCACTTACGTATGCTTTTATGAGCTGCTTATTTTACCTTATATATACGTATGATATGAATAAGAGGCTTGGATAGGACTCCTTTACGTGTCACATTCGTCGTGTCATGGTGAGGCCCTAGGTTCGGGTCATGACACTTGTAGCAATTTTGGAGCATATGTGCAAGATTTTGAATGTCAAGGATGGAAAACATAGACTGGGTTATGGTATTTTCTGACAAAAGTTTTTAAATACTATGGGATTCCTCTGGAAGCAGGAGTAAAGGGCACTATAAAACAAACTTTCTCTTCAAGCACTCTTACAAAATGTGAGTGTGTTGACAGGAAGTCAGTGTATTTGAGCAAGATGTCTGAATTGACAACTGAATAGGAGAGGTTAAAACAAGAGGTTGAAAATATGACAACCCTTCTGAGCTCAAAAGATGCACAAATAGCCTTACTAAAGGCTAAGTTACTTTAAGCTCAGACTGAGGGACTAGGTTTAAATGAGATGATATAGTTGAACGCCCAAAATACTAGTCTTTCTGCTGAAGTGGCCGACCTCAAAGACAAGTTGCTTAACTATCATGTAGAGCTAATGCCCATCTTACTCTCGTTGTCCGGTCTCTTAGCCAAAAACCTTCCTCCTCCTCCTCCTATGTTTTTTTAGTACTTGGTTCTCTTTTGCATTTCAATTGTAATAGTTGAGTGTATATCTTATTTTGAATGAAATGCCCTTGTTTGTCTTCCATCTTCTGTTATGCTTGATTCTATTGATTATACATGTGTTGTCAATTGACTATGTCTTTTACCATGCTTGTGTTATATTAATTCTGGGTTTACTGCCTATTCTTTTTTATGATGCCAAAAGGAAAAACTTGGTATGCTTCAGAATCAATACAAGTATTGGTTACGGAGGGAACTAATATAAGGCTTGTTTATGGGGAACAAATGACAGGGGGAACAAGTTAGTATGCTGGAATGTGCTGGAGTATCTTGTTAGAAATGTCGTGGGTTTGTCATCATCAAAAAAGGAGAAAATGATGTTATGAAGTTTTGATGATTTAACAAACGATAGAAACAAATGAGGGACCTGATCCCATGAGTGTTGTTAACCTGAAAGTGACACCTGATAAATAGTACACTGATAGTCTTTTATTTGTTGGTGGCACACAACTGTCTGCTATGCAACAGTTGTCTAACCAATAAAATTGCTCCAAATATTGTGAATGTTGAGTGTGTGTGTGTGTGTGTGTGTGTGTGTGTGTGTGTATATATATATATATATATATATATATATATATATATATATAAGGCTTGTTTATATATACATAATGCTATACATATACAACATTTCTTGTGAAAAAATTTGAGGGTTTCTACATACATTGAGTAACTGTTCTTGGTGAGGTTCTCAGGTAGTACATTAGGAAGATCATAGTTGCTCTTTCTTTGTGTACTTCTTTTTTCTTGCTGAGAGATTGCATCTTGTAAATCAATTCATATTCTATTATGGGATGTGATAATCATTAAGCCATTGCTTTTCATTGTTGAGTTCCTAGCTAGAGCTAGCTATGGTGCTTGTTGAAGTCTAAGTTGGCTAGAGTTAGTCGATTTAGTGGGTACCATAGTAGCTACATAGTTGCTCGAACCTGTGGTAGAGTTATCGCAGTGAGGGAGGAAGGGATTTAGAGTTAAATTCCTTGATTGCAAGAGTTTGTAATTGAAAAACTTTGCTCCTTTGAAGTTAATGGAATTAAGTTGAAATCTTGTGAGTACATGTCGTGGTTTTCTCCTCCTTGAGCAAGGAGATTTCCACGTAAAACAACTTATGTAATTTTACTTTGCTGCTTTACTGCTTTCGCTGTTTTTACTGATTGTTGTTCTGATGAAGGAGCTGGTTCCCAAACACTCAGCGGATGGTACGTCCCTTCAAAATATAATAAGAAAAATTGACTATGCAATGCTTACTTTTATATTAATCATATTTTGTACATATAAAATTAGAAAAAGTTAGTATTCAAAGAATGGTAATTAGAAAAGCTGAAGAATTGAGTTAGATTATTACATAACAAAAAAAGGTACTATAAATTACAATAATTAACAACTTAAAAAATTAAATATTTTATAAAATTCTATTAATGCCACATAACGTGGGAGATAAGTAATATATATTATTTAAATTTTATGCAAAAAGTAATCTACATTAAATTATTATAACTTTGAATATTTAAAAGGATATAAAAAATTAATTGACTCTTAAAATTCTATTATTGGCACATAAATTTGGATAAACAAAGCAAATATCTTATATAAAAATGAAAAAAGAAATATAAATCACAATAATTAACAACCTAAAAATTTTAAGCACATTATAAATTTCATTGACTCTCCAAATTCTATTAGTACCAAATAAATTGATACAAATAGAGTAATATATATTATTTAAAAAATTACAATAAATTATAATTTAAAATATTTAAAAACCATATTGAAAAACTCATCAACTCTCTAAATTTTATTTATGTAACATAAATTAAAATTAAAAAAAAAATATTAAACCTGTGCTAGCACAAAACTCTAATATCTAACACAAGAAATATAAGAAAAAGAAATGAGTCAAAAGAGAGTAGAAGTTTAACCAAGTCAATTTATATGTGGAGGCAGAAATAAAAATAGGAAAAGGGAAAGCGCCAATAGTTTATTACTTTATTCAATCATTAAAGAGGATTAGATTAGATAAGATAATTTGGTTCCGGGGTTAGGGGTCAAAACAAGGAAGATTAAGGGTTTGTCTAATTGCTTAGTGCAAAGGGCACAGGGGTTTTCTCTACTCGAAACTTCTATTATTGTTGGTTCCACAGGGGACACTATGTGGGCCCTTTTCTTCAACCAATTTCAATCTACTCCAACTATTTAGGAGACTAATAGACAACTGCAAAGTCCTATCATGTGTCACAATTTATATGTACAATTCCCTATTCAAAATTTATTATTTTTTATCAATGTTTTTAAATATTAATTTTTATTATATTAAAATCTTAGATAATCATAATTATAATACTTATCATATATTTTTTAAACTCCTTAAAATACATATTAAGTGTTATAAATTCATTGAATTATTTGGTTGTCCATTTATCTAATACATGAACTGTTTATATTCATGCATACATATTCTTTAGTTTCTATGAATCATTTAATATAAGTATGTATCTATTTATTATGACATTTAAAATGGTGACTTGTGAAGCAATTTCTCAACCTATAAATAGGATTCTATTCACCATTGTGGAATAATACTTGAAGATATTTGAATAAAATGATCTCTACATTCTACTTTCATATCTCTTATTCTATATTGTTCATCCTTTACAATACGTTATCAGCACAAAACTTAAGTCAATTGAAATTGAGTTTTAGTTTTTCTTCAACTCATGTTCGACTTGATTTCATTATGAAAATTGAGAAGGAAAAGTGATAACTACAATAATAAAAATATTTTATGCTTAAAATCAGATAAATAATGGAAAGCTCTTTGGTAAGACTGAGACCATGATGAGTCAGATTTCTATTCATTTATCATTAAAAAATGGAGATAATGAGTATTGTTTTAATTACGCTAATCTTGAGGGTAAATATTTTTTATATAATATTTGCTAAATTAATAAACATTAGATATGTTATTACGGATTGTAACATTACATAATATTAATTATGAATTTTAGTAATTTAATTATAAGTTATAACAAATATATACATCACACCCAATTCATACAAATTAATTACTCAAACATATGTCCTACCAGATTTGAGTATGTAATTGATATGAAATTATTATAATGTATATATCTGTGATAACTTGTAATTAAATTGTCAAAACTCGTAATTGCTAAAATTTACAATTCATTATATAATGTTACAACCTGTAATAACATATCTAATATTTATCATTTTAGCAAATCATTAGTACAATTAGTTATATTGTTGAAGGAATTTGTTGATAGAAGTGATTATACTTTATGAATTTTATTTAAATATTTTAAAGACTCAAAAGGGTGAGTCATGTTCATCTTCAGTCTATTATACCATGGATTGAGCATAAGATAGTGGATTTAGGTTCCAATGCACCAAAAGGATAAAACATCTAAATGCACTATAATGAAAAATGTTTGAGAATAAGACGGTAGATTCAAGTTCTATCTAATATCCAAGAATTCTTAACTCAAATTAGATCGAGAGAAGTTAAAAATAATAACTGAAATCTGCAGAAAATGATATTAACAAGGACATCTATGATCCGTAGAAAGGTTGTCGAACCATAGATGCCACAGTGAAGTAGACTTAAAAAGTTGACATTCTAGGAATAAAATTTACGAGATGTTTTATGAGCTATAGAACAAGTCGTAAAATCAAAGTTCAGAAAGTTGAATTTTGAACTTGAGCATGATGGGTGAATTTTATGGATGAAGTTTACGAGCCATAGACCAAAGCTTTCAAACTTCAGAAATTCAGAGAAAGAGCCTAATTTTTGTGGACGGTCGTTACGGGCTATATATCCTTTCATAAGCCATAGACGGGTTCATACAATGAAACTTCAGAAACTTAAAAAGATTTCTCTCTATTATTAGAGGACTTTTTCATAGTTTGAGATGGTTGTATGATCCATATTGACCTTCGGCTGATTTTCAATCAAGAGCTTTTTGGTGATCTCTTTCACTTTTTTAATTTCTATAATATGTCGTTTTAACCTATTCTAAGTGGGCTAACTGATCCCTAAACACCCTAACCTCATATTCGCTCCTTATTGCTCAATTCACATTTTGTTTCTTTCGAAAATTTTCTCTAAGGCAAGAACAAGGATTCAAACCTCATGTCTCTCCTCCCAAATTCAAACCTAGGGTTTCATTCAAGGTATGTGAAAATTTCACAAATGCATATCCCTTCACCCATTGAGTTCCAAGAAAACACTAATTCTTCATGTTCATTGAATCTACACAACTATAATCTTTACAATCTTCATAGGTTCTTATTTAATTTCAATTTTCTCTTCATGTTTGATTGTACTATAATTTCAAGCAGGAATGAACAAGATCCAATCTAGGGGTGACAATTTTAATACATATAAGGTAAAAGGAACCCATTTTACCCATATTTATTTTAATAGATCACTCATATTTTCTAAATGGGTAAATATGAGTTGATCTATTTTAAGATTTCATACAAATATGGTCAAAATGGGCAAAATATGGGCACCCATATAGACTCATAGATCCCCAATTCACAACTTTGATCAATTTAAGGAGTTCATACAAATATGGTCAAAATGGATAAAATATGGGTACCCAATTGACTCATAAATCCCCCAACCCATGATAAAAAATTCTTAATTGTTCTAACAAAATTTTTTGTGTGCATGATTTAATTTTTCAGTACGGTGTCGGGTTGGGGAGGGGGACAAAAATAATTTTTTTAATTTTTTATTGGAACGGGTATAAATACCAAAAAGTTGAAAAATTAAATCAAACCAAAGAAATTCGATTTTTCAATTTGGTTTTGGGATGTGGCGGGGGGGGGGGGGGACAAAAAAACTTTTTTTAAATATTTTATTGGGGCGGACATAAATACCAAAAAATTAAAAAATCAAACCAAACCAAACTAATTCAATTTTTCGGTTTGGTGTCAGGGTGGGGTGGGGAGCAAAAAAATTAACTTTTTTTTATTGGGGCGGACATAAATACCAAAAAATCAAATCAAACCAAACTAATTTGATTTTTCGATTCAGTTTCGGGGTGTGGGGGGGGCAAAAAAAATTAACTATTTTAAAATTTATTATTGGGGCGGATATAAATATCGAAAAATTGAACCAAACCAAACTAATTGGATTTTTTGATTCGGTGTCCGCATGGGGTGGGGGGTGGGGCAAAAAAATTAACTTTTTTTTATTATTGGGGCGGGCATAAATATCAAAAAATTGAAAAATCGAACCAAACCAAAATAATTTAATTTTTTGATTCGGTGTCGGGGTGGGAGAGGCGGGGGGAAAAAGTTAATTTTTGTTATTAGGGCAGACATAAATACCAAAAAATTAAACCAAACCCAAACTAATTCAATTTTTTTGATTCGGTGTTGGTGTTCTTTTTTCAAAAGTTCAGTCCTTCGATTTGGTGTTGGTGTTCTTTTTTCAAAAGTTCAGTTCTTCGATTCGGTGTAGGGGTCTCAAAACTTCGGTACACCGAAGAATCGAACTTTAATTAAAAAAAGCCACTTCTAATCCAATCGAAAATTGCATCAAATTTCAAATTGAGTCAAATGAGAAATTCAACTAGTGGTTTGATTTGACTTGATTTGGTATTGAAGAAAAAATTCGACTATATTGAATTAGTTTGGTTTTAACTTTAAAATGTCAACCTAAGATAAAACCAAAGCAACATCATAGGTATAATTTTTTAAAAAAATTATTTTATACATTCATATGTTTACTTTTGCATTAATTTATAGATGTTTCTTATACTTTTTCATAGTTTTTTATCTTTTAAAAATATTATTTCAAGTTTTATTTAGAATTTTGAGTTATATAATAAATGTTATATTTCATATATATATATATGTGGCCCAGCACTCACTCGTGAGCCGGGGCGAACTGAGGCCCAACACTCACATCATAGGATAGGTGAGCCGAGGCGAACTGAGGCCCAGCACTCACGTATCATAATACCAAAATATCATCAATTAATACCACAACAAATGAATCAAGGTAGGGCTTAAAGACCCTATTCATAAGGTCCATGAGGACGACCGATACATTGCTCAACCCAAAAGACATCACAACAAACTCATAATGCCCATATATATATATATATATATATATATATATATATATATTAGTAACTCTAATAAAACTTCGATTAAAATCAAATCAATATTATTATTAATAAAAATAATCAACTCAATTAATGTTTAATATTTTTCTTTAGTTATATATTGGTTTATACAGTTAAACATAACCCAAGTTTAGTTTTCTTTAATCTTTAGTCATATAATTAATACTTAATAAACTTATTTTTATCATGATTTAATACTTTAAAATTACATCCATTTTCATTTAGTACTTTAAAACTATAGTCATTTTTATTTTGACTTATTTATTAGTAATATTTATTTTATATGATTACATTATTATTTTTGTTGAATATTTTAATGTCATTACTCATATCATATTTATATTATTTTTAAAAATACAGTGATACACCTTTACATAATTATATTTCGGATAGAACTAAAAATATAGTTAAAATCAAATTAATTATATATTTATATAAATACTTTATTGAAAAGATTTGAAAAATCTAGAACTCGAGAAAAGGACAAGGATGATATGCAAATATGTCAAAAGCTGATGCATAGGAAAAGGACAAGGACGATATGTAAATATGTAAAAAGCTGATGCACAGGTGAAGCACGGGTGTACTAATGAAATTTTTTAAGCAAAGAGGTATTCGGTACAAAATATTTTTAGTTTCTTCAATGTTCCAATTTAAGTTAAGCATGTGTTTGGTACAAATTTTTAAATATTGTTCCTCAAAATATTTTAAATTTTTTTTATGTTTGATTGATCAAAAATCTTTAATTTTTTTCTTTGAAAAATTAAAAATTTAAATTATGAGAAAATAAATTCTTTAATGGAAGAAAAAAGGTGTTATACCCTAAAAGTTAAAATGTGGTAAGAAGAAAACAAAAAGTGCAGAAAGTGACCTGATGTAGGTTTCACGAGACTTATTTATGGATACTCTACGAGCCGTAGAAGGGGTTGTGAAAGTGCATTGAGGGTCTTAGAAATTTTAGGAAAATGGCCAAGTTTGACGAAGTGATCTACAACTCATAGAAGTTTATATGGATCATAGGTGACCCTTGCAGACGAGATACTGAGACTTGAAATTTTTAGGGTCCAACAGGGTGGACCGTATTTGGACCGTGGTTGTTTATATGGACTTCACAAAGGGACTTTCTATGGCCCATGAAAGAAACCACGAACCATAGATAAGTTCCTGGAATAGGGTCCCAAAATTTGAAATTTTCAACGCCTCAACTTTTTCTACAGATCAACAGGATTATGACGACATAATATCAGATGTGATAGTACATTACTTAACCCACCAAAATAAGTCAGCCTAAACAAGAATATTACACAATAATGTAGAAGTAAAGCGGATATAATAGTCTCTTAAAGGATAAGTAATACAAGAAGGAAGTCACAAGTCAAAAACTATCCCAAGACTGGTGTCACATGTGTAAGCCACGATACTTTACAAAATTCAAAAGAAATACTACAAGTCTCAATGTCTCACTTCTTAAATAGAACAAATATAAGACAAAAAGAGCCTAAAGTGTTTGCTGAATAAATAAGTTGCTACCTCTCAGGTTATTCAGAAGCTCGATCGAAAGTATAAGAAGAATATCAGGCAGAATCGGGCTTACAACCTACAAACATAAATGTAAAAGAAAGGGTGAGTACCAAACAACACGATACTTAATAAGTAAATTCTATACACAAAGTAGATAGTAACGAATGTAAGTACTCTAATCACACCATCCAAACCTCCAAAACTACTACTTGCTCTCAGAAAATTGAACACACACACATATAACACGACGATTAGGATTTCCAAAGAAACCTCAACTAAGCTTCTTAGCATTCACAAGCAAACATAAGGGAAATAAGAAATACAACAAAGCAGAGGATAACTCTCAAACCCTAAAATCTAGACAATAAAGAGATCAAGTCGACTTCCGATTAAATGGGATTACATTAAATCTCTTCGGCTAAACATGCCTCTACCAACATAAGCGGAGGCATAAGACAAGTCCCTAACTCACCGTCAATGTATGGAAACAAGAAAGTAAATCAGTCTTAACAAAATAATGAAATAAAACTCAATAGTTTAATTTGTCCTCGAAGCAGGATGACTCACCAGTCAAGTTATTAACAACTTCAACTAGCCATGAGGGAGATATGTAAGATGATCGTCAAACCCTATATTATAACACAATGTAGACAAAAGAAAGCATGCCTTAGTAATTTAAATGTATGATATATGTGAGCTATACAATGGATGATATCATGATGTGCAATTGACCAAGTTTGAAAAGATGCTAAGTAAATTAGTAAAGCATGATAGCAAATCATGAACATGGTTAATGCAATTTAAGAACTATAATAATGTTATGGGAGAACATTAACACCATAGTAATAGTCATAGATCATTGTAAGAAGTCAAAAATTTTGTAAAATAGCACAAGTCATAATAAGAAGCATAAGTCATAGTGAGAATCACAAATCTTGATGAGAAGCATACATCATAGTGAGAAAAACCATAATAGGCATATAACCATGTGAGCTATAATATAGAGTGTGGTGCATTGCTCAACAAAATAGGACCCAATATTCTGGTGAAGGTATAAAGGCAGGTACTAGATGGATCCATTAGTGTAAACGTGAATCAGATGCTCATCTCTAGTTCTTTAGACTTACGGTATTGCCTTTAATCTTGAGATTTAGGTACTCGCCTCTAGTCTAAGTCAATGCTAGATAGTACTTTCACAAGAATAGTAAATCATAAGTCATAAAGTTATGTTATGTTGAAATGCAATATCAAATTACCAATCCTTTGTTTATAAGATCATAATCATGGAATAGCTCCTAAACTCTTTGTGATGACCCTCAAGTTAGGAGCTAGAAAGTACAAAAAAGTTTAATTGAAAATGCCAGGGTCCATTCACGAAGTCAAGTTTGTAGCCCATAGTTAAGACCATGAGCCGTAGACTAGGCTCATGGATGAGAGCCTCAGCAAGTTGAATTTTTCCCAAGTGTAAAGTGATCTACGAAGGGCATATACGACCCGTGGAAGGAAACACAGTCTATCAATAGAGTAGTGGGTGTGAGTTCTAAACATAAAGGAAATTTAGAATTTTTGGAAGGTGACCCACAACCAATACGATGAACTGTAGTCCTATATACAGCTTGTTATTAGCCTTTGTTAATAGGGTCCAAAAAAGTAAAAAAAAAAATTATAAGTTGGAAGGACTCCACAAGGCCATCCATGACCTGTGGATTGATGTACAACCCACGGATGGGGGTTTCACGATTGGTGGTTGGTAACCAGTTTCTAAAAATTAGAAAAAGAGAATAAGATGATGAGAACTATCCACAACTCGTAATCAAGTCTCATGGATTGAGTTTGAGAGTTTTAATGAAAGGCAATTTTGTACTTTCCATCAATCCTAAACCTAAACTACGTCATTTTGGTGACCCTTAGACGGCACCTATTCAGACCTTAAAGCCCTAAAATCTCTATTTCTATTCATCATTTCACTTCCTCACAAATACTACGGCCTTCATCTTTTCTAAGAACAAGCTAAAGAGGCTATGGTTTTCAAGGGCCTCTTCCATAACATCAAATTCTTTCTTCATAGACTTCACCTAAGGTATGTGAGTTGATTTGTGGGTCTTCTTTCATCCACAAAGTCCTACATTCAAAATGTTTACCTTTTACTTAAGTTCCTTAAATACTACTATGCATGTTAATGATAGTTTCATGATGTCTTATGTTACAATATGTAACATAAGACAAGATTTGTGATGACCCTAGTTGTTATACAGAGAATGAGACACTCGTATGCATCTCACCCAAGCCATCTTAGTGTAACGACCCAAGCCTAGGATCGTTACACTGTTAGATTTACCTATGTCTAAATACACTTTCAATATTTGAATCCATAATTAGGTGAGAAGATCCTTCCACCATCATTCATACGTAAGAATACCTTGATACCACTCTTCAAAAGAATCATCATTTAAAACTTAATTCATCACTTTCATCAAATATGTGTGAGGTCCTGAGAGAATCATGATCATGGTTTGTAATATAATCTAGGATAAAAGAATAGATTCATGATAATTCAACTTAAATCATGTAATTTAAATGAATTTATACATAATTACAAAAAATACAATCAATTAAAATTACTATTAATGAAATGACCCAAAAAGTGCTCGAAAATGTGCCTTGGAAGTGCTTGGAATTGTAATTTCTATATATCTCAAAATTCATGTGTTATTTCAAAAATTTAACTTCATATTCTTGTTCAAGGGAAAAAATTGAGTGGGAAATGGGTCTAACCCGAATTTTAGAGCAGCCGTAGCAAAATCTAAATTTTCAAAGTGAGCTAAGAAACAGTATAAGTGCGCGTTCCTTCCGCGGCATGCACTAATGTTAAAATTATCCTAATTTTTGACTTTGATCCAAGACTTTTAAGTCTTAGGCCTAAGGGTTTCCATACGTGAAAATACCTATATTTAGCCTTATTTCATCCTCATATCATCCTTAACATTCCCCAATATCCTCGCAAACACTTAGACTCATATTCCACCCTAACTTCAAGTCCCAAAACTCAAAACCAATCTTAAGGATTTCATCAAGGATTTCATTCAAGCTTCAAGTCTCTATCTCCAATCCTTTTCAAGGGTTCTCCAAAGTCAAGGTATGTGGGTTCCAACCATTGGGTCCTTTCACCCATGGTGCCCTAACCTTCATTTTACTCAATTTGCATGATTTAAAGTTGATTTTATAAATGAGTTTACTAGTATGAACATGTCTACGAACTATGTTAAAGCTATGTGAAATTGTGACTGTTTTGCTATATTTTGAGCTATAAATCTTGGATTTATTGTAAGATTTGATGAGGGGTCTTGATGTATATTGCTTGAGGGTGTTGCAAGGTGTTAATTGATGATTATACAATGGATTTTATTGCATTATTTCCTTTCTAAATTTTATGGTTTTATACTAGCATTTCACACCTGCCAAGTGTTTGGTAAAATGTCTGGTTATAGTTTCTTGAGGAATTGAAGGTCCAAAGCATGAGATATGATATGAGCGATGTTATGATAATGAAAAGAGCTTATGTATATGATACATTCTATATAAAGTGTTGCATTAGACCATGCCTGATCCAGGGAGACTAAGAGCCCGGGTAAACTTATGGAGGGGGGTGTCAGTACCTTGATAGCCAATCAAGGGGCTAGTGTCTTGATAACCATGTGAGGGGGTTTGTACTTCACTACTAGGGTGATAAGGTAAGATTATCATCAACCATGTGAGGGGTTTGTACTTCGCCACCAGGGTGATAGGGTGAGATTATCATCAACCATGTGAGGGATTTATACCCTCAACCATGTGAGGGGTTTGTACTTCACCACCAGGGTGATAAGGTGAGATTATCATCAACCATGTGAGGGATTTGTACCCTACCACCAGGGTGATGGGTTGAGATCATCATCAACCAACCAAGGGGTTTGTACTTTAGAAATCTTGCTTGATCTCTTCTACACATATGATATCCTATATAAACATGAGTTACTTAAGCATATTTTAGAGTTAGAACCCCTAGGACTTATTATTAACCCCTAACCATTACATTTCAAGATATGTCTCAAGCTACCCAAGATGGCGATATGTCGAATACAGAGGTTCTTAATGCTCTATAGTAATGGCCAAAGTGGTGAAAACATTGAAAACTCAACTCAATTAACAAGTGAGTGCCCCCGAGACTTTAAATGGTAAGAGGTGGAGTAGTGAGCCCAAGAAGGCTCGTGTTGAGGGTAGGTTCTCGAGTCCCAAATATAGAGATGGTGGTCATATGGTGCCTCATGCTAGGTGCCTAAAATATGGTAGAGGCTATGATGGCCCATGCTTAAGAGGTACATGATGGCCTATGTTTGAAGAAGTCTAATGCTTGCTTGAGTTGTGGTGGATTTGGGCACGAAGTTAGTGGTTGTCCTCTTGCTCAACCAAAAGGAGGTGATGGTGAGATGACTAATCCCAAATGTCATGTGGGAAGAACCACAGTGGCCTATGTCGAAGGAACACTAGTGCTTGCTTTGGATGTAGTAAAGTGGGTCACAAGCTAGTAGATTGGTTATTTGTTCGAAGGGGGTGTAAGGGTGGTCGACTTTTGGATCAAGGTGGTCATGTTGCTCAAGTGGCTCAAGGAGGGGATGAGATGCCTGATTTTATTACCGGTAAGTTAAAGTTTCCTTGGCTTTGATGTGCATCATTAATAGGCCCAGTGTGCCACTATTTCTTCTCTATTCCTTTTGGTTGCTAGTGGGACTTCTTGTGTGCCCAAGTTGTTGTGTTGACCTTTGGTGTCTATCCTTTTGTTGAGTATATGGTTGCTAGGAGGTTCATAGGTGTTGATCTAGGTTTGTATTGCATTAGGTCTTATTTTGTGGCTTGTTGGAGTTGGCATGTAGATTTTAATGTCATACTAGGGATGAAATGGTTGCATGCATATTGTGTCTTCATGGATGGTGGGACCCCTAGAGTTAGATTCCAATTCCCTAATAAGCCTGTCTTTGAGTGGGATATTTTTAAGTGATAGCAAGAGAGGTAGGTCCATCTCGTGTCTTAAGGTATAATTGGTCTCTAAGGGGTTGCATTTATCATCTTATGAGAATTGGAGGTGTTGAACCTAAGTTGTTTTATTTCTAGAATTTTTTTTGGTGGTAGATGAGACCTTGAATGTCCCTTTTCGATATTTTAATTTTGGGGTAGTGTCTTTTGGTTTGACTAGTGCATCGGTTATGCCTATAAGCCTCATGAATAAGATCTTTAGTCCCTACTCTATTAGGCTTATGGTGGTTTTATGATGATATGATGGTTCATTTCCCTAATGAGGTAGTGCATGTGAGTCATTTGAGGGTAGTACTATAAAGTTTAAGGAAGAAAGTTGGATGCTAAATAGGAAAGTGGGAGTTTGGTTGTAAGATGTTGCCTTCCTAGGTCGTGTGGTACCGGATGATGGTATTAAAGTGGACCCTAGTAAGACGAAGGTGATTAGAGATTGGTCTAGACCTTTGAACCCATCGAATATTAGGAGCTTCTTGGGCTTATCAGGCTAATACCGGAGGTTGTGAATAGGTTATCTTCTATTACCTCTCCTATGACTTGATTAACCCTAAGTAAAACCAATATTGTGATTGGTGTTTTGAGTAGGGTGATTTGATAGGTTCGGGAGTTGCTATTCCTTGTGTTATTCCTTTGTGCTAATAGGATTCATGTGTGTGATTCGGATGGTTGCACGAGTCTATTATAGCTAGAAGGGGTCTGTGAGGGTTGCCCATGTTATCGTTGCATAGAGTCTTATCTTGTGATCTTGGTTGGACTTAGTTTGGGGTGTTGGAGATCTTGGGGTGGTTTGGATACTTACATAGAATGCTTTCGATGAGTGTAGAACTCGTAAGGTTGTGATATGATGGTTAAGGATGGTCAATCTATTTGGTCAACTACAATGGGTTAGTCACTTCTCTAAGGTTGATTTGAGGTTCAGGTTTCATTCTCAAGTGAGGATGAGGGGTAGGTGATATCCCTAAGTGTCTTTTCCGACTAGGAGTGAGCATTATTAGTATTGATAGAGTGTTTTAGTTGACTTATGCACTGGTGGTGTTTGTGGGTTTCTTGAATAGGGTCTTAAAGCCCTACCTTGATATGTTTGTGGTGGTTTCTAGTGATGAGGTATTGATTTATTTAGAGCGTGTGAATCATTTGGGGGTAGTGTTGCAAGTCTTTGAGGATAAGAGGTTGTTTACTAAATATGATAGGTGTGCATTGTGGATAGTAAGAAGGTAGTTAGAATTCCTTAAGGATTATGAATGAATGTGCATTATTTTTTTCCCTAGTAAGGCTAATGTTACGGTCGGTGCTCTAGGTAGCCTAGCATGTTGTTGATGGTGGCAAAGAGGAGACTAGTAGAATCTGTTGGTTGGTTAGATTGGAAGTTAGGTTGAGGGAAGTTGAGCATGGTGGTGTAGCATTCTTGATGGTTCCAAATCTTCTTAGGTTAAGAAGTCTAGATTAGGCAAGACCTTGATTCCGTCTTATTAGAGTTGGAAGTTTTGGGTTAGAAGATGATAGAGTAGAGGTTGTCTCCCAACGGGGAGATGGTGGTTATAGTACCAAGTGGGTTAGGTGTATTTAAGATTGACAATTGAGTTGAGGATTGTGAGTCCTTATAGAGTGTAGAGGGAGGTTGGTAAGGTTGGGAATTGCCTATGGTACGGGTATGGATTATCCGGTTTGTCATGCTTCTAGGTTGAGGAGATGTGTTGGTAACTCTAGTGCTATAGAACTCTTTGAAGTTGTGGGTGAGGTGGAGGATAAGTTGGCTTAGAAGGAGGTCCCGGTGGAGGTGTTGGATGGATGAGAGGAGAAGTTGATGGATAAGGATGTAGTGTTCGGCAAGGCCCTTTGGAAGAGTCGTCTATTCGTATGTGTTTCTTGGGGAGCCGGTACGGGCATTAAGAAGAAATATTCATATTTCTTTCATCCTATTCAAGCTTATGATGACATGTCAAGTCCTTTCTATGATTCCAAGTCATATGTTTCAGCCCCCATGTCATTTATATGCATTCATGTTTAAGTTGGCAAGTTTATGATGATTTTACCCTTATGTTGAGATTTCGAAAATGGTGTTTTAAATGTAATGTTGCATTCTTGTTGGGGCTGATTGGTTCATGATCATTCTTCTCATGTATGTTTCTTTGACATTCGGGGACGAATGTTCCTAAGGGGGAGATATTGAAACCACCCAAAAGTGCCCGAAAATGTGCCTCAGAAGTGTCCAAAATCGTAATTTTCATATATCTCAAAATCCATACGTTATTTCAAAAATTCAACTTCATATTCTTGTTCAGGGGGAAAAATCGAGTGGGAAATGGGTCTAACCCGAATTTTAGAGCAACCATAGCAAAATTCGAAGTTTCAAAGTGAGTTGAAAAAATAGTGTAAGTATGCATTCCTTCCGCGATACGCACTAGTGTTAAAATTATCCTGATTTTTTACTTCGGTCCAAGACTTTTAAGTCTTCGGCCTAAGGGTTCCCATACGTAAAAATACCTATACTTAGCCTTATTTCACCCTTATATCATCCTGAACATTCCCCAATATCCTCTCAAACACTTAGACTCATATTCCACCCTAAATTCAAGTCCCAAAACTCAAGACCAATCTTAAGGATTTCATCAAGGATT
>DF360238.1:101633-124185 GCA_000787875.1 Solanum virginianum | reverse complement strand
GATGTTGCAAGGTGTTGATTGATGGTTTTACAATGAATTTTCTTGAATGATTTTATCTCTAAATTTCATGGTTTTGTACTAGCATTTCACACCCGCCAAGTGTTTGGTAAATTGTTCGATTATAGTTTCTTGAGGAATTGAAGGTCCAAAGCATGAGATATAACATGGATGATGTTATGATAATGAAAAGAGCTTATGTATATGATATATTCTATATAAAGTGTTGCATTAGACCATGCTTTATCCGGAGGGACTAAGAGCTCGGGTAACCTTGTCGATGGAGGGGGGCATTAGTACCTTGATAGCCAATCAAGGGGCTAGTGCCTTGATAACCATGTGAGGGGTTTGTACTTCACCACCAGGGTGATAAGGTGAGATTATGATTAACCATGTGAGGGGTTTGTACTTCACCACCAGTGTGATAAGGTGAGATTATCATTAACCATGTGAGGGGTTTGTACTTCACCACCAGGGTGGTTATGTGACACTATCATCAACCATGTGAGGGGTTTGTACCCCACCACCAGGGTAAAGGGGTGATATCATCATTAACCAACCAAGGGGTTTGTACTTTAGAAATCTTGCTTAGTCTCTTCTACACATATAATATCCTATATAAGCATGAATTACTTAAGCATTGATTATACATGTCATATTGTTGTTTGATGTCTATTGCCTATTGTTATGCATTTTGATTATGATGCCTATCTCTTATTGCANACATTCAAATGTACTAACGCATACTTTTGCCTACATGATCTCACCATGTAGGAACCGAAGCCCAAGTTGATCATCCTTCTCCTCCACGTGGCTAGTTTGGTATCATTCAAGCTAGTTGGTGAGTCCTTCATTCTGGGGACGTTGGTCTATGTTTCTCTTATTATGTAATGATACACTCTTCTTTATTGCTTATGTTGACTATGAGGGTGAGCGCGGTTGCTTTGTCTTGGCCCCTGCTCTTATCTACGTAGTAGAGGTGTTGTTGGACATGTTATGTATCTATGTTATGAGCCTTAACTCTTTTGCCTCTTGGTCTTGATGTTATACAAGCTTTCCCTTAGTCCCTTGTCCTTATTTCTAAATTTTTACATGTTATTTAAGTATTAATCTCTCTCCCTTAGTCCCTATTCCCCTTGTGTGTATCTCTTTTGTTGTTTTATCATGCCTCCGCGACCAAAGATGTGTGTATGATATGCTAAGAGGCTTGTTTCGGGGTCCTTCGGGTTCTCCATTCGTCGATCACATCTAGGCCCTAGGCTTGGGTCATGACAATTAAGGAAATTCACATTGAAATTCATGAACCCAAGATGGAATTTGAGAGGAATTATATGTAATACCTTGAAATTATCTATTTAGTATCAATTCATGCATAGTTCGTGAAAAACAATGTCAATTAAATAATAATTTAAAGAACCCATAATCACTTTCATAAACCTTAGATAGCATAGAGGAGAACTTGGTGAAATTAATTGAAATCATATAATTAAACTTGAATCATATATAATTAGATCAATAATCATAGTATAAAATATAATTCACTTAAATGAATGAGAAATTATCAAAAATCATAAAGTTCATACTTGAATGTAGTAAAAAAGGTTTGACCTTCAGCTCCAGAATTGAGAGGTATCCATGGATGAATATCCACATACCTTGATAATTAAAGCCCTAAATACAAGCTTCAAGTAATGGAGGATTAATCTTGACCTTGTATTTGTAACTTGACTTGGTGAACATGCTCAAATCTTTAAGAGAAAACTTTAGAGAGAGAATTTTCGGGTTTTGAGTTAATGAGAGGAAAACAAATTAATTGATAAATTCCTAAATCTAGTTTCAAACTAAAAATTTACCTTGACGCCTATTCATAATTAATAGTATCTTTTACGAAAGGCCCTACAAGCCATTTAGTTCCTTATGGGTTGTGCAAGGCGTCCGTGAATACCGACTCTCAAAATTCTTGGCGGACTCTCTATATTGACCTCTATATGGTCTGTGAACATCACTTTTGGTCATCAAGATCTCTCATAAAAAATATCTTGAACAAAATATTTCCCATGCCCTTTATGATAGACCACTTTGGGGTGTGCTGAATGGTTCATAGTTGATCTATTGAGCGACACTAAAAACATTTTCTGATAATTTCCTTTCAACTTTCAATTTATTTTGACATCATAACATTTGAGTCTTTCAATATCTTCCCTTTGAAAATATTTTTCCTCGAATGAGACTTAAGCTAATGTAAGTATAGTAAAGAAAGAGATCTAACAACCACCATGAATACAATGACACCTTTAAATGCATGAAACATAGAGTTGTCAACCCCAAGCTAAAACATAACTTTTAAAATCAATTTTCATGAACATGCATGTATATAAAAGGACATGAAAAATATGAAATTTGAAAATAGACATGAGCAACTAACACTTTTATAAAACCAGTCCAGACCAAAATATCATCAAATCCAAAGGAGACTAATTACATACGAGATGAAGTATTCACATCGAGTCTTGAAACTCGTAGAAGGCTAGGTCTAAGCTCATCGATGACTATACTTATCATTCTTATCAACCCATGAACAATGCCTTAACTTATGACCAATGTCACCACAACCAAAACATATGCTAGAGGCTGCTAAATAATCTATCGGATGATTTCTCACAAACATCTGACATATAGGGATTGTCTGACCATTAATACAATCACCTTGATACTTAAGTCTAGACACATTCTATCCTTGTTGAACTTAGGCCCCAAAGCAGTACCAAAAGTTGAGTCACTATCAGTATGCTTGGCATAAGTCATGAGCCTAGAGATATTCATTTCATTGATTAGCATAGAGGTCTTATATTCTTTAATAACCAAGTTCAAAACTCCCAAAATGAACTTGCTCATAAGAGCTCAAGAGTTGAACACCAAAGTTGGTGCATACTTGGGTAAATTTATGAACTTGAGGGCATAATCCCTCACTCTCATATTTTCTTATTTCAAATGATTGAACTCTATCACCTTCACCTCTCTCAACTCTAATGGAAAGAAGTTCTCAAGAAAACCAATTATGAATGTCACCCAATCTCTGGTACCTCTTTGACCCTCTTCGTCTTTCATTGATTGTACCATACTTATTGTAATGACCCGAACAAGGGCCTAGCTATTATATAGTGAGAGAGATATCTGAAGGCACCTCACCCAAACCATCTTTAATATCTTAAGCATTCATAGGCATAAAACTAAAATTTTGCAGAATAAAATGTAGAAAAGGTCTATAGGGCCATGTTATGACAATAAAGCAACATTAGAAAGGGAACATCAATATTTGTCCATAAAGCATACTGAATAAACTATGGATGGACTAAACCAGTAATGGTCAGTTTCCCTCAAATAGAAAAAGACTTTATATGAAAACAACGTAGAATGTAAAAGCCTCAAAAGGACAACATATACATAGTGTCTGAAATTCATAGCAAGATCAAAATGGTGGAGACCCGAACTAAAGGCTCACCACAAAGGTAATAGTCTTGAACACCATAAAAATAGCCATGAGCTGGTGGAAGAGTAACTATCCCTACATTGTTAAATCATGCAGGTAAAGTTGATGTGGTATGAAAATACAACACTTTTGATGCTTAAAACTTGGAATTTTGTGTGTTTTCAAAGTGATGTTAGTGTGTTTGATGTGCTTTTATGTTTGTTTTTCTAGAATTATAGGATTTGGCATGATTTTGGGTAAAGTATGGTAGATGTTGAATTTTTTAAGAAGTACGAAGCATTCTACAATCCGTGGATACTTCCACAAGTCATAAAGTGGGTTCGTGGTTAAGATCCAGCAAAGGGCCTGGTTTCTGAAGTTGCGTCTATGAACTATCAGATGAGCCGTACAATATTATACTAGTCGTACATTAGGTTTCCTACCTTCAGGATCAAAATTGGAGGAGTTTTAGGAAAGCTATCAGATGAAATCCTATATGGGCTGTAAGTCTGAATATGGCTCGTACAAAGATCTCGTAGAAGTGATATCCAATTTTGAAGAATGAAGACTATGATGCCCAGGTATAGGCTGTAGAAGTTTGTACGGCCCGTAACCTCGATTGTAAAACATGCCGAATCTAGTTTTCCTATTTTGTTTTAGAATTGTATTTTTCTTATTATAAAAATTTTTTTATACAGAAAAGGATATAGAGACGCACGAGATACTTAAGAAATAACTTTGTGACTTCATACTTTGTGATTTTGACATTAAAACAATCCTTTGTGATTTCTACTGAAGAATTTGGGATTTCTTATTCTTAACTCTATCATTGTAAGTGCTTAATTATATTATTCTATATCATGATTCTTTCATCTATAATGATTATGTATAGCTAAATCTACAACTAGGGTTGTGGGAACTATAAAGAACTAACAAGGTAAAACTGGATAATCTGTAATTCTTGGAAAGTGTGCATGCACGTATTAATTAATTCTCTTCATTGTGATTACTTTTTATGGTGACCAATGTTAGAACTCGCTTAGTTATTACTGACTAAATCAAGGTCAATAATGAATGAAAAAAAAGATTAATTAACAGGATTCAATGTGATCCCTATCATCTAATCAACTGAACTAGATCAAGGAGAGGTTGTACTTGAACAATAGGTAAGTGTTAGTAGTGTCACATTATAGGGATGGATCAAGTAACGTAGTGAAATTACCTTTCACCTATATTAAAGAGTTTGGTAAACTTAACTTACCACTCTGTATACTACATACTAGAAAAGATTACGATTATCTAGTAATATCAAGTTAGGGAATCATGGGGAACACAATACCATAGTTATTTCTCTCACTGGTTTCACAACACTTGTTCTAGTTTAGATTTACTTTCTTGCAATTACAACTCCCCCCTTTCGGGAGATAAGTAAGTTAATTCACTTGAATTACTCGCAATTACTCCAAATTTGACCATATTCTCTATGGGATTCTACCCTAACCTCGGTTAGATTATATATCTTGACAACGATCACTTAAACCTTAAAAAAAGAGGTGTAGATTTGGTGACATCAAGATTTTGGTGCCATTACCGAGGAATATAGCTTAGACTGGTTTAATTTGAGTAATTCAAGAATTAATCTTATTTTCCTCATTTTACATTTTTGTTTTTTTGTTTTGTTTCAGTGTACTGGTGTAGTGTATGCACAACACTCATAGCCAAGGCAAACCCTTAACTCTGATTTACCCGACATCTAGAAGAGACTAAGAAGTATGGCCTAAAATAATATGAATAATGCTGCAAATAAGGTAGTGAATACAATACTAAACCAGAATAATAATAATAACAACCCACCTCCACTTGAGGATATTAATCCACCACCACAAGATATTTAAGTCGCGGCTCACACATGGAATCAATATCGGCTTGATCCTTTAGTAATAAATGTCATTGGAACTATTGTGTTACCTTCATTACCAGATGACGCAAAGTCTGTCATTTTGAGTAGGTTACCTCAAATGTTACAAAATTGCAAGTTGTTCGCAGGCTTACTACAAGAGGATCTGCATAACCATCTACACAATATTGTCTTCGTCAGAAGAGCATGATGGGATGTCAGAATCTATGCACAAATGTCGTTGCACTTCGTGTCTTCCCATTGTCTCTAATAAGTAATGCAATGCTATGGTTATCCAAATCTTACAGAGTTCAATCACTAGTTAGGCAAAAATGCAGATAGCCTTTTTAGAGAGGTTCTTTCTGAGGTCAAATAAGTTGAGGTTGCAGGACCAAATCAACAACTTCGAGCAATCGCCTGGTGATTCGATCAGCACTACATGTGAGAGGTTCAAAAAGTGCCTAAAGATTGTCCCTAACCATAAGATCATGGATGATGCCTTGGTGGAGATCTTCTATCGAGCCCTGGATGAAAATAACCAAGTTGTTACTGACACTATCATGGGAGGCTCATTTTTAAATCATACATTTTTGGTGATTGCTGAAAGATAAGAGAAAGTAGTTAAGATGAATCGTGCATAGGGAATGAGAGATAAGTCAACAAGTAAGAGCTTGTTCTCTATTAGTTCTTGTTCGACACAGGCAAAGTTAAATGAGGATATAATGCAAGAGCTTGCTCAAATTAGTACCAATATAGAGTTGTTGATGTAGAAGAGCAAAGAACGTGTGAATGTAGTAGCTCATCATCCTTCATGATCACCCATGTACAAGGAGCCTTACTATGAGGAGGATAATTGCTTCATCACTGATTAGATAGCGGGTTTTTGGAGCAACAACCAAGGGTCCAATCAGGACTATTGGTGCCAAGGTCAAGGTAACCAAGGTCAAAACTTTAACAGGGATGGTGCTTTCAGAGACAACAATTGATAAGGCTACTATGACAGGAACATGGGCCAAGATAAAGATGATAATTAGGGATGTAGAGATGGTTATAGAAATAGTCTGTATGTGCCACCATAAAATCGATACTTTAGTGCTAGTAGAACATAAATTGAGGTGATATGCGACCGAATATTGAAGAAGGCTAATACTCAAGATGAGACTTTAAAGGGGATAAAAGCTGACATCTCCAGCATTAATCAGAAAATTGAGTCTCATTCTGTTGCCATCAAGAAGTTGGAGCAATAGTTCGGTCAGATATTGACTCAATTGAACCAGCATCAGAAAGGTACATTGCCCAACAAAATAGTTTAGAACCCAAAGAATGAGGAAAAGTGTATGGCAGTTACTACATGTGGTGGCAAATAGACCATTGACCCTCTAATACTAGTTGATAATGGTGGTGTTCGTGATAAGATGGTTGAGAGCAAGGATGTAAAGACCAAAGATGCTTGTGCTAAGGATGGGGCGAGTGATGCAGTAATGACAGCACAGAAGTTTAAACCTATTCCTAGACTTCCCCCTTCTTTCCTACAGAGACTCAAAAAAAGAGGAGGAAACTTAATTCCAACACTTCATCACCATGCTGAAGCAACTCTCCATCAACACCCCTCTCATTGAGGCATTTTAGAGAAGATACCTGGGTATGCAAAGTTCACGAAGGACTTGGTTACCAAAAAGTGGACTATGAGCTAGGAGCTCTCTCAAGAGCTTCAATACTGTAGTGTGATTGTAATAAGGTCCTTAATGCAGAAGCAAGAAGATCCCAGAACATTCACCATAGCCTGCACTATTGGAGATGTTGAGTTCATGAAGACATTATGTGATCTAGTTGCCAACATTAATGTAATACCTCTAGCGGTGTTCAAGAAGCTAGGCTTAGGAGCCCTTACTTCAATAAACATATGATTGTTGATGGCTAACCAAATGGTGAAGAACCCTGTGGGGGATATTATATGACATCCTTGTCAAAGTGGAAAAATTCACATTCCCTGCAAACTTTATGATCCTTGATTGTGAAATCTACTTCGAAGTCCCAATCAACTTGGGAAGACCCTTTCTAGCCACTAGAAAAGCACTAGTGGATATAGAATTAGGCCAACTCAAGTTTCAATTAAATGATAAAGAATTTATCTTCAATATCTGTTAGTCGATGAAGAGGCCCAATGATCTGAAGATGAAAGTTTGGGCAATTAGTGAAGTTTGAGTAACCAAGTTATCCAAGTCATGTCATGACATTAAATCATGCACTACTTGGGAGACAACCCAAGATATTTAATCTAATAGTAGTTTTTTTGTTTTGTTTTTAGCTTTTTGGAGTTGTAGGTAGCTTAACTTTAGTGTTTTGTGGTTTATTGAACTTTGGACTGGTGGTATATAGGGTAACAGTGTGTTTTATGAAGGAGATGTAGGTACAAGACCAAATCAGCCATCTTGGGCTGAAAAAGCAATAAGAAGTTGTTCTAGGACTGATTCTACAAGTCATGATTCACACCACAACTCGTATACTAACTTGTAGAACACTTCCAATGAGCAAAATTAGTGTGCACTCTAGTCAACGAGCTAACTTTATGACCCGTAGATAAAATTATAGGCTGTGAATAGGGTTCGTGGACCCCAAGTAAGACTTCTAAAAACTTTCTAAGTGTAGGGGCTTGTACGACCCAATCTATGAGTCATATGTTTATGTACGGCCTAGACAGGTCCGTGAAGCCAATCTCTCAAACTAGGGTTTTGGCAAACTATGAGACCATGTTCTATGTATCCTAGAATTTTCTATGGCCCAGAGTTAAGGTTTCGTAGGGCTTGGGCCCAATATTACCCGACCCGATCAATAATAATATAAGAGGGGTAAATTAATTTACCCTTGATTCTTGCCTAAATTCACCAAAATACCCTAAGGCCTTCTCCTACTCCAAAACTCCGACCACCATTTGGCTAACCCCTATTTTTTCCAGCAACATTCGGTGACACCTCGGCCACCTTAGGTTCCACCAGTATTGATCTCCTCTTTCAATTTCTCAACTTTATGATCCAATTTCGATAAGTTCTTGACTTTAATTTTCATATATCATCAAAATTTGTATCATTAGGTTTGATTGTTATTAGGTATGGTAGTTCGAAGTTCGTGTGCTAAAAATAGGTTTGCCCTTGAATGTGAAATAATACTTGCTTAACATTGATTGAGTAGTCCTCCTTGCTTTGAACTATGTAATATCAGAAAATGTGTTTAATGTGCTTAATAAAATTAGTTATGGAATGTGTGTATGTCGTGCATGATATCATATAGTCGCATATTATTGGAAGAGGATTGAAATAATTGTTTGAAAAATAATATATGGTTGCATATTCATGAATAGTAGCATGACTTTTAATCATCAAACGATGGTCAGAATGTGTTTTGAATGTGTAAACTGATGTTTTATGGGGTAGTGCATAACTGTCACATATGGGGTATTGGGAACTTGTTGGGAATGTTGAGTGCATGAAATTTTTGCTTCAGTGCTGATTATAATTGTTTTGGCTTGCTGATGATCTCGTCTTGGGACCTATTTTAATGGACTTAGAAACCCCAGGCTGAGGTGTTTTTTCACACCACGAGGGTCTTTTATAGATTGTAGATTAATCCACGAGTTGTAGTTGCCCCTTGTGAGTAGAACCAGTAGCCTAGGGATTTCTGAGATTTATCAGATGAAATCTTCTATGGGCTATAGTTTAGTCTACGACTCATAGACAAGTTTTGTAGGGTGATGCCTACAAAATTTTAAGTCTGGAACTACATCGATGACTCAGTTGGCGACTCATAAAATGTTCTACGAGCCATACTTGGTCTCATAGGTGCAATTCCAGTAACTAGTTTTACTATTCCCTGCTACCTATGAAAGCCTTCTATGGCCGGTAGTTTTCCTTACTGCCTGTAGACGGGCCTTCGTAGGTTCTTTTGTTACTATTTTTGATATCTTCTTACTTTTTGTTCCTATACTTCTGGGGCTAATTGATGTGTTATGTATGTGCATTTCAGGTACCATGGCTTTAAATCCTAGGAAGAGTGAGATCCAAGCGATGCAGCGGTATTTGAGAGATAAGCCCTCGGGCGCCCAGGCTAGTTCTATGGCCAGTGGACCCTCGAGGACCTAGGTGTCCTACCAGATGTGGGCATCGAGCGACTATAGACATATGTGGTTGCAAGACAGTTATGGTAGCCTTAGACTCAGGCCATCATGGTCCACCCTCCTCAGTCTGATGAGGAGGTGGTAGGAACAATAGCTCTATGCAGATGACTTCTTCTAGAGTGGGATCCGAGTCCGTATCTAGAGAGGAGTCAGAGACTAATTCTTCTTTAGCATCTCGAGCACCACCCTCACCACTGGATACTATATCTAGCCGGTGATGCATGTGACAGGCCCATGCCATATTTGGGGAACCCTGGATTACCACTTACGGGCTAGACAATGTCCCAGACTTCAGGACACCATTGCCTGATACAAATTATAGTGGTTGGTAGTGTCATCAAAGAAGTACTCCCCACCAATGGTTAGAGAGTCCTTTACATCGTATGTCTCCACCATTTTTGAGTTGGCTCCTAAGGGGAAGAGACCCTTCGCTTAGCCGCGATTGACATACACAAGGGTGCAAGGAGTACAAGTTAACATATCAGAGCCCTCCATCCATCGTATGATTTTTAGTCCTCAGTACCAGGCTCTCAAGACCACTGCTGAGTTCAACCACAAGTTGGGCCAGACTCAGGACAAGGTTCTGATGAAAGATTTGGTCCGCAAGGTCATGCTGATGAGATGGGTCACTGATCATATTACTGAGCAGGGCTAGGACCCTAAGTGGATATCTACATCATCAGCTCCCATAGTGAAAAGGGTCCCTCAGCTTCATCGGCAAATTTTTGTGGGCTGTAGATAGATAAAGGATCCGGTTGACACATGAAGACAACACCTTGACACTAGATCACGCTGTACTGATTGCCAGAATGTTGGATGACTATGAGATTGATTGGGCCCTATAACAACCCGACCTAGGGTCTAGTCATCACACGGCTAATGAGATACCTGAAGGTCCCTTACCCAAGCATCTTATATATCATAATAAAAACACAAAGATGCAATAGAAAACTAAGCGAAACCGGGCTAAGGGCCATAACTTAAAAATCATAAAGGAATATAAGAACTGGATACCATCATAACATTTGTCCAAAAATACCTATAACATAAACTAAGCGGGGGCTAAGACATGTTCAAGCTCACCCTCAAGTACATATATTGCAAAAGAAATATACAACTAGAAAATAGAATGCCTTATACATCAATATAGAAAGGAAATAGGTAATTGTTCCCAAACTTGAGGACTCACCAAATCTCATCTTCAATGATCCAAAGCTAGCCATGTGAAGGATATCGAGGAGTGTTTATCCCTATATGGTTAAATGATGAAGGCATAGAAGTATGCATCAGTATTTTGAATATACTGGTATGTAGGTATGTAATGTATGGCATGGAAATAAATGATAAAATGATTCATGTTAAGTGTCTTGTTAAAAATGATACATTTACAAGGGTATTAGTAAGTCATAGTCAAGACAATATCATACAAACATAAAAGACAACTTTAGAAAGAACATAGTAGGATGCATGGATGAACATGTCGTGAATAAGAAAATTAAATAAACTTGGAATATACATACGGGTGATCATTTAGACATTTTACTCTCATCATAGAACATGAAATAATGCACATGAGAAATAAAGAACATACCCTTACTTGAATGCATGATGAGTCACATGAACTTAAGTTAGTGAGAAAGAGCATGTCATTATGAATAATTAAAATATTAATATCCTTGGGTGAATAATACATCACCTTACATAAAAGACTATTTTTATTATGGGAGAAATATTAATAATCATAATGGAGACCACCTTACATGCTTGTAGACATAGTTATATACCTTTAGAAGAAATACTATTTGAACTTGTTAAACAACGGATCATAGGAGTTTTAAAACCTCTTTGAACATAATATGAAGGAAAAATCATAAATCATCACAAAAGGACACATTGGAAACATGAGAAGAACATAGACATATGTGAGAGAGACCATAAATGACATAAACCATGTGAGCTAATCCATGGAGTCCCAATGTTTCCCCTACACCGGAAGAAAAGAGAGAAGTCACTTTGCCCGAGTGAACTTCCTAATGCCTTAGTGGATCCACTAAGTCTTATGTAAATGGGGTAGTCGCCTCTAGTTCTTGGACTCGGGTACTCACCTCAAGACCTTATCTTTAGGGTACTCAACTCATAGGGATTTGGGTAATCACCTCTAACCCCTTTACCTGTGGTGGCACATAGTTTTAGGACTTTGGTATTCGCCTCTAGTCCCCTTGATGCTAGGCAGTACTCTCACAAGAGCATGAAAATTATAATTCATAGTATCATATCATAAAACCATTCCAAGTCATGTGGGAGGGCAATTTATCTGCTCCCCAACCCATTGATATCATAAAGTCAAAGTCGTGGGATAGCTCCTTAATCATACCTTAGATGGCAGATCCTCTACCATTAACATTCATTCTTGACTCCAATAAGTCTAGTCCTAAATAACATATAGAGATGAGTTTAGTCATGACATGCATAAACTTGTAGATCATAGTAACATAAAGAAGACCTTTCAATAATCCATAGTTTTTTCATATAACTTGAATATCATTCTAAGAACATGTCATGTCATGGGATATCTCATGATGCAATGCACTAATACATGTAAAATTAGCTTTAAGATTTTGAAACTTGAAGAAATATGTATACCCATATGTATCCATGATAACCCACCCATACTTGAAGTAACCCACAAACCAATTTACAAACCCATTACTTGAAATCAATGAGATATATGAGTCAATACATCAATTCATGAAATTCATGTGATTTAGACTTGATTCATATACAATAATAATAAAGGAAGTATGGACTTAAGTAAAATCAAGACACCTTCCATCAACTTCACAACCCAAAATTTCATAAGTAAGAAAAAATCACAATTAGTCATGGAATCATGAAAATTACTAGCACTCATGTATAAGAATAGTAGGATTCACCAATTTAAAAGAAAGTTTAAGGAATCCATCAAATATCTTTAAAACCCGAGATTCCATAATATAGGAATCTAAGACATAACATTCTTCTCATGGAATTAAACATTATTTCATAATAATATGGGCTAACAAACATCAATAAATTAATAATATAAACATTTGGAATAATTCAAATCAACTTAACATGGTCCTTGTAAAACCCCAACTAGAAAGTCATGAATTTTAATTCAATATGTATCATAGGTCATAACATAATACTCATATACTCCATATAACTAAGAATGCATCACAAATTACATGATTAAATCAACTTTCCAAAACTTCACAACATACATAACCCATGGGTCAAGTTTAAAGTAAGAAACTTGAGCTTTGTGAAGGGAAGAGGCTTCACAAATCAAACCCACATACCTTAGCCAAAGATTTAAGGAAGAAATCATAAATTTTGATGAGAAAACCTATAACCCTAGCCTTATATTTAATGGCATACCTTGGGAAACTTGAGAAGGTTTTTGGAAATTAGGTTTTGAAGGATGATTTAGGATTAGGGTCATTTGGGGGAGTTTTAGAATGATATAGTGCGTGTGGGAAGTCAAAATGACATGGGATTTGGATTAAGGTATGAGGAAATGGCTAAAATATCCTGTTTAAAACTAGATGGATATTTTCACGAAATCCTATTTATGGGCCATAAGTCAATCCACAGCCCATAAAGTGGGTCGTATAAACTGACAGCTTGACAATGCTTTACTAAAATGGGCATAACTTCTTAGTCCAAACTCCAAATGAGGTGAAACTAATTGGGTTGGAAAAATAATTTAAAAATCTTTCATTTGGTAGGTAATAAAGAATCTAATTTGATGTGTGCTAAGAGATGTGATAATTTGAACTTGACACATATACGAACTCATGCTAGAACTTAGGCTATTGGTATCGTTTGCACTTGACTTGATGGGCACATGAACTTAAGTTAGTGAGAAAGAGCATGTCATTATGAATAATTAAAATATTAATATCCTTGGGTGAAGGGTCATGGAAATGCATGATAGGTCATGGAGGGGTTAGATTAGGCTGTTAAGGGATTAGGAAGGCTTTGAAATTCCCCTATAAAGCCACTAAATAGGACCACGAGACCTCATTTACGGGTCATGGTCCATTTTATGGGCTGTAGATAGGGTCTCATCTGATACCATTTTGGAGACTCCAAAACCTTTCTCTGAATTGGCTTCTACGACCTGAACTATGACTTATAATTCATTTCATGGGTCATCTGATAAGTCATGTATTGAATCCCTAAAAATCTCAAATTTCACTAAATCTGACCTTCAATCCATGAGCACCACTTATGACCCATAGAACTTTTTATGGCTTGTAGAACTTCTCGTAACAACTAGCACTTCAGAAGATTTTTAGGACTCTTCTGGTACATTTCATACTTCTCAAAGGTGGGGCCTTATAGGCCCACCTAATTATGGAGAAGATTCATGAGGCGGCCCTGTAGAGGTCCACATCAATCCCCTTTCATGGTTTATATATCATCTTTACATAGCGATGGTGGTGGAGATTCTTTACCAGTTAGACACATTGATCAAGGTTTAGAGGACATCGGATACCATCTTGATAAAGGTTATTGAGAATCTGGTGGCTCTCTAGCAAGCACCACACCTTTCGGTCCATGTGCTAGAGATATTCGCCTCAGCGCCACCATCTAAGCCTTTATTTTTTTCCACTGTTATTGCTTTCACTACTAAGGGGTCTCTATATATCGAGGCTAATAGAGAGGGGGCCTACTACTGCACCAGAGGTTGTGCCTGCACAATCTCCACCCATTGACATGGTATACATGTCAGCGACATCTATTCAGGCCCTAGCACAGAGACAGGCACGTTTTGACTCCCAGTTAACTTAGTTGTTATAGCAATATTGACCCTAGGTTCACCAGGACATCTCAAAGAATGAGGCACATATGCAGACACATTGTGTGGCTATTATCCAGGAGAGGATTACACTAGTACATAGTCGCATTGATGCATTTGAGAGGCAAGTAGAGAAGAGCCTAAGTTTATACTAGCCTACTAACATGATATCTATTCATATGGAGATCCAGCAACGCTTGTACTTCTCTCGTTGGATCCCATTAAGAGGTTGATGATCTATTTGGTCCTGAGGATACACCACTCTGCTCCCTCAGGAAGCGGCCTTGTACTAATAATCTAGATGCTATGAGGCAAGAGGCAGGGATTATAGAGGAGGAGCAGCTTGAGCTTGTGAGACTTCACTCCACGCAGGATAAGGAGGCATAACAGACATAGGAGTTTATGAGGATGAGGCGTGTTGGACCTTTCGGACAAACTACTGTTACTCAGAAGACTATAAGGCAAGTTGAGGGTGGTCAGTCACAGCCAAAAACCAGCGCTTAGGTGCCCAAGTATGTTTCTTTTAACAAGTATGCTTTGATATTGGTATATTTTGTGCATTGAGGACAATGCAAACTCTTTTCGATGAGGTGTGGCTAGCTATCGACCTTAGTGAAGTCTAAGTAACTATGGCCTATAACTATCCTAAATTTTGAGGTTGAGGGATTTTTTTGCCTGTGTTCTTTCCTTAAGGATGTTGAACCGACACATTTAGGGTGTATATGTAGTATTAGTAGTATGTAGTACTAAAGCCTATGCATATGTTAGTTTTTTGTGAAAAATAATACCCACCAAATTTCTGTTAGATAGTCTTCATAACAACCATGTGATATTGATGATTAATAGTGGTTGTTCTGATAAGTAAGGTTTAATTCTGATGAAAAACATGATCTGAGAGTTTATGTTGATAGTGTAATTAGTGCCATGTTTTTGTGAGCTTTCTTTGCTTATTTCTTATATTGCGTTTCAATTTAGAACTTGCCCTGTTACTCTGACTTAGATTATATAGGTTAGTTAGTTAGGAAAGGATCTTAGGTCATTGTTCATATTAGTCCACTTAGCCTAAATAACCAACCAAATGCTTAATATATCTCTTGATCCTAATATTTGAGCTTTGCATGTACACCTTTCTTTGTAAAAACCTAAGTAACCTAACTCTATTGAATGTGAAATCTTTAAATTGGCTATGGTCCTTCCTTGAATATTGTGCAACTTGACTGAGGCAATAAACTTAAGTTGAGGGTGGCTACCAAAAGTGGCCCTAGTTCATAGGTTGGATATTATGCACCTCAACTCAGGCCAAAAACCTAAGTTGAGGATGGCTGGTATAAGACTAATCACATTAAATAGGGTAGAATCTAGTGATACATGAAAAGGGGGGCGTGAATGTGCTATAGGTGCAAGAAAAATGAGTAGATGCCTAAATAATGAGCTAAAAAGAAAAAGAATATGAAAATAGAAGACAATGAGCTAAAAATGAGAGTAAGACACCCAAAAAAGCTTGAAATAGGAAAAGGGGAGAATAAGTTGAAAAATGACAGTGTTGGTAGGGAAAACTGTAGAATATGTAGTTTCAAGGAGGGCCATTAGTCACAATGTTCCCAAAAATATCATACCAAAGGCCCCGAGCCTACCTTACAAGCCAAGAAAGTCCTATAGTTATCCTAGTTCAAGTAGTTGAAGGTCGTAGTTATGAGTATAAGGGATAGCATATGGTATTAATCATAGTTTCTGAATATCTATTGTGAGTGTGAGTGATTTTGTTTAGTCTCAAGCATCGAATCTAAAAATACTATCATGAGTAGGATATGACACTTGTTTTTGTGAGGGCACTTGCATTGCGCTGTTGATTCTAGGCTATTTAAGTGATTATTGCTTATTTTTGGGTACCTTGCTTGTCATAGTTGCACTGTCACATGTATTGGTCTACACTTGTTTGTTTTGTATCTATCTGATATGTATAAATGAGTTATTGTAGGTATCTTTGCATGATTTGGAGATCATGTGTGCCATTAGATTGAGGTTTGTGTGTTACTATACTATTTATGTAGATTGAGTCCATAGCTTGAGGACAAGCAATAATTTTAAGTTGCGGGTGTTGATGTGCTGTCAAAATACAATACTTTTGATACATAAAACTTGGAATTTTGTGTGTTCTCAAAGTGATGCTGGTGGATTTGATGCATTTTTATGTTTGTTTTTCAGGATTACAGGATTTGGCGTGATTTCGGGCAAAGTCTTTCAGATGCTAAATTTTGAGGAAGTATGAAGCAGTCTATGGGTCGTGGATACTTTCACGAGCCTTAGAGTGGTTTTGTAGTTAAGATCCAGTGAAGGACCTTTTTTCTGAAGTTGCATCTATGAACTATCAGACGAGCCATGGAATATTATATGAGTCGTGGATTAGGTTTCATGCCTTGATGATTAGAATTTGAGGAGTTTCTGGAAATTAGTCAGACAAAACCCTATATGGGCTATAATTCTAAATATGGCTCCCACAAAAGGACACACACAAGATACTTGAGAAACAATGTTGTGACTTCATACTTTGTGATTTTGACATAAAAAATAATACTTTGTGATTTCTAGTGAAGAATTTGGGATTTCTTCTTCTTAACTTTATTATTGTAAGTTATTAATTATGTTATTCTATATCATGATCCTTTTATCTAAAATGGTTATGCATAGTTAAATCCACAAATAGGGTTGTGGGAACCATGACGAACTAACAAGGTAAAATCAGATAATCCGTAATTCTTGGAAAGTGTGCATGCATGTATTAATTAATTCTCTTTATTTTGATTACTTTTTTAATGGTGGCCAACATTAGAACTCTACTAATTGTTAGTGACTAGATCAAGGTTGTAATGAATGAGAAAAGAGATTAATTTGTAGGATTCAATGTGATCCCTCTCGTCTAAACAACCGAATTGGATCAAGGGGAGGTTATTCTTGAATAATAGGTAAGCTTAGTAATGTCACACTGTAGGGATAAATCAAGTCAATAGTGAAATTTACCTTCTCCTGGATCAAATTATTTGGTATATTTAACTTATCATTCTGCATGCTGCACACTAGAAAAGATTACGATTTTCTGGTAATACCAAGTTTTCGACCCTATCCTTGGTTAGGTTATATATCTTAACAATGACCACTTATACCATTAAAAAGGATGTGCAGCTTTGGCAGCATCAAAAATATATATAAGTATTCTTGGAATGTTCTAAGCGTGTGAAATGCAATGCAAACACGAAATTGTAATGTCACTATTCATAAGTAAAACATATATACATACACACACCATGAGCTTAACATGAACAAGGAATAATGCTCAATATAAATGAGAATCAATACATGAAAGATCATGTGTGACAGAACCATATCATAGAGTCATAAACTCGTGAAAGTGGACCTTAACCTAAATATAAGACTATGTGAGCTATTATATGGAATCTGACATAACCCCCTATGATGGCATGGGGTGACCACTTGCCGGGTGAAAATCCATCACTTCGCATGCATCTTTATATGACATATATTGTCTACTTGGATACACTAGCCTAGCCTATAAGGGCTCCTATCATGGCATATAGTTAATAGGGTAAATAGTTACTTCTAAGGTTCCCTAAATGAACCCATCACGATGTCTCATTCGATGCTAAGTCATCCGATAGAATCTTTAAATCATAACTTAGTCAATTTTTATGACACTTAGAATGATAAATAGCAAAATCTTTAGAGTAGATCGAACATTAGGAACCACCAAGTGAGAATTGTCTTTTCTTCTTAGGTACCTTCTTAAACATCCATTAGGGCAATTGTCAACATGCTTATATCTTTGATGAAACATAGCTTTAAAACTTTTCTTAATTCCCTAATCATCATCATAAATCATGTAAAATGTAACTTAAAACTATGTGGACTAAGTCCTTAAGTTGGAACAATCATAAATCATGAAATCAGGCATAATCATAGGAACATATGCTTATTCAAAACATGATAAAATAACCAACACTTCATCATTCAAAATATTCATCATTACGGTCATCATCAATAACTAAAATACATGCAAATATTTAGTAAAATGTCATAGGATATCATTGGGACCATTTAATAACACAAATATCATAAAATCATCATTAGTATTCATATAAAGTAGAAGTAACTTAAAGAAAAGATAAAACACATTATGTAGGACTTTATGGGTGAAAGAAGACTGACAAATCAAACTCATATTCCTTACTAAGCTCTAGGAAGAAGCAATTTGTTGTTGGATAAGGAAAACCTTTGAAACCTAGCCTCTTTAGCTTGTTCTTGAAGAGAGGATTTGAAACGCCCCAAAATGTGCTTCGAAAATGCCCATAATCTTAATTTCCTTATATTTCAAAATTCGTGCATGATATCGAACATCCGACTTCATATTCTTGATTAAGGAGAATAATTGAGTGGGAAATAGGTATAACCCCAATTTTAGAGGACCCCTAGCAAAAAAATAATTTTTGAAAATTTTTATTTCCAGAAGCTGTTCGCGACAGCTCCACACGCGGACCTATCGCAGAGCAATTTTGTGACTTCCTTATTTTTCCTATTTCAGCCTAAGGCATTAGGGTCTTGGTCCATACCCTCATATACATTAAAATATGTATACTTAGCCATTTTTTAATTCTATATCATTCAAGACACTCTTAAAATCCTCTTTAACGCTTAACCAAATATTTTATCCAAATTTAAGTGTCCCAAGCTTAATTTTAGATTTCAAGAACTTTATTCAAGCTTCAAGTTTTCTTCAAGTCTACACCAAGAAAATCCAAGTCTAAGGTTTGTGAGTTTCAACCATTGGTTCCTTTCACCTTTGGTGTTCAATCTACAAATCTTATAAAATTGCATATTTTCAAGTTATATTATCCATTGGTATCTTTTATTAGGGATTATAAGCATGAAATATGTTGGGGTTTTATGAAATATTAATTAAATATGTATGTTTATATATCTCAAGCTTATACTATGAGTTTGTTTTGTATATTGAGACTGTGTATGTTTTGGGCTATGAAACTATGATCTATTATGAGATTTGATAATGCATTTCAAGGTATTTCACATGAGAGTTTTACAATATGTTGGTGAGTTGATTTGCATTGAGTTTTCTTACATGATTTCACTCGAATTGCATGATTTTGAACAAGCATTCACACCCACAAAGTGTTTGATAAAATGTCAAGTCAAGGATTCTCAAGCTATTTACATGCTTTATAAGTCAACTGACTTCATGATGAATATGGGTTGTTAAGTATGTTATGAATTCATGAAATTATTTATGATTATTCAAGTATGAAGTTAAGCCCTATCTCCAAGATTTTACCTCTTGTGAGCTTTTTATGTTAATGCAAGGGTAATGTTTGATGATGATCTATTCTCATGTTTCAAGTTAGGCTTGCCAATAGAGGTCAAGTATGTTTAAGAGCTACTCATGTAATAATTCTATGTTTATTGCAAGTTATTAAAGTATGATTATTATAAGTATTCCATGGGATTTATATGACATATATTGTCTACTTGGATACACTAGCCTAGCCTATAAGGGCTCCTATCATGGCATATAGTTAATAGGGTAAATAGTTACTTCTAAGAGGTTTGTTGTCTTTCCTTTGAACTATGTACCAACATAGGATTATGTTATACCATTGCTATACTAGTGGATCTATTTAGTGCACTTTCTCTTGAAGTTTTTCTGAAATGGGATGGGCTCCTGTAAGGTGAAGTTCTCATAAAATCCTTTCTGAAATAGGATAGTCTCCCGTAAGGAAGGTTACTTCTTTGAAATGGGATGGGCTCCCGTAAGGAAGGTTACTTCTTTGAAATGAGATGGGCTCCCGTAAGGTGAAGTATGGTTTATCTTGGCTAGTAGACGTCCTCTTTACCGATGAGGGGTAATCATCAAAATTCCCAGTCATAGCTCGCTTGGTCTTATTCTATGTCTATTGAGGTCTCTTCCCACACATATATATTATAATCTATGTAAGTTGAGTGATTTACAAACATATTTTACTTCAAGCATTGATCATGCATGCCATATTGAAATTATGCTCATCTTTTGCCTATTATTATGCATTTTGACCATATTAGCTTATGTCTTGTTGCATTGCATCCTACAACTTAGTACATTAAAATGTACTAACACATACTCTATGCCTATATGATATTACCATGTAAGAATCGGAGCTCCTTATGATTATCCTCCATGTGGCTAGTTTTGGCATCTTGAAGATAAGCTTTTGGTGGGTCCTCAAGTTTGGGGACACTAGCTTTGCTATTCTTGTTTATGTTATTTCTCTATGTTGATCTTTGATACTATGAGGGTGAGCCTGAAAAGTGTCTTGGTCCCCTCCCAATCTATGCTTATAGGTGTTGTTGGAACAATTGATATATCTATGCTTCGATATTTGACTCTTTATGCTTTATAAATGTCAAGACTTCCCTTTGTCCCTTTTTTCCTTGTTTATATGCTTGTTGTTGATTACTTTGCTTCCACAATCAAGGATGTGTAATTGATATGCTAAGAGGCTTGTTTAGGTCCCTTTGGGTTTCCATTCACCATGTCACGTCTAGGCCCTCAGCTTGGATCATGACAAACTTAATATCAGAGTACTAGGTTGTTACTAGTCCTCGTAATCCAACACATAACGTCGATTAGAATCTTTTTCATGGTTGTGAAGTGCACCACAACTATGACCAAGAGGCTATGAGGTGTTTTAGGAAATGTTTCCTTTCTTGATGATCTATGTTGTGCTATAGAAGTTAAAGTAAGGCTTTTTCCTCTAATGAATGTTCTTTGCTATTCTAGATTATGCCTATTACAAGATGAAGAATAGCTCATACTCCTAAGGAGCAATCGGCCCCTCACGCTCCTCAAGCGCCTCAAGATGGGGGAATGGCCTATGAAGAGTTTTTGGATGCTATTGCCTTGTTGGCCCATGCCATGATTAATCAAATCAACCAAGGGGCCCAAGCCCCTCGTGCTCCTACTCCGGCTGCAAGGGTGAGGGATTTTACTAGGATAAACCCATCGGAGTTCCATAGGTCCAAGATGGATGAGGATTCACAAGTATTCATTAATGAGGTGTATAAGGTGTTGTCCATTATGGGGGATAAATCGAAGGAGAAAATGGAGTTGGCCTACCAACTCAAAGGGGTGGCTTAAATATGGTTCACTCAATGGAAGATGGAGAAGGGGAATAGGGATGTTATCCCTAGGGAAGAGTTCAAATAAGCATTTCTCAACCATTTTTCCCTATTGAGCTTAGGAAGGCAAAAATGATGGAATTTATGAATCCAAAGCAAGGGTCTATGAGTGTGAGGGAGTACGCCCTCAAGTTTAACCAACTTTCCAATTATGCTCCTTAATTGGTTGCATAGCCAAGGTTAAGAATGAATAAATTTGTGTTAGGTGTATCTGATTTAGTGAATGAGGAGTGTCGAACTACCATGCTTATAGGTGATGTGGATTTGTCCTATCTCATGACATATGCCAAACAATTGAAGGGGGAAAAGCTTAGAAAGAAAAGGGTTGGTGAGGTTAAGAGGGCCCGTTTTGAAGGTGGATTCTAAGGTTTAAAAGGTGGATGATTTCATCAAGGCCATAATTTCCAAGGACTGGGGTTATCCAGTGCTTCCAACAAGAGGTTTTCCAATGATAGTGTGCCTAATCAATGGTTCCAAGGAGGTAATAGAGAAGTGGTAAAGCCTAGATGTCCAACGTGTGAAAAGAATCATAGTGGTCCTTGTTTGAGAAATTCAAATGCTTGCTTTGGTTGTGATGAAGTTAGCCACAAGGTTATTGATTGTCCTCATGTTCAACCCAAGGGTGGGAATGGTTGTCCACAAGGTCAAGGTGCAAATGTGAGTCAAAGGGGAAGAAGAGGCTAATAAGGGGATGCTCCAAGGCAAAATAGGTTCTATGGTCTTCAAGGAAGACAAGGGGTAGATAAGGTGCCTGATGTCATCACTAGTATGTTAAAGGTTTTTGATTTTGATGTGTATGCATTGATAGACTTGGGTGCCATTCTTTCTTTTATTACTATCCGGGCTGTTTCCCTCTCGACGATGAAGCTTATCCCCCATCGTCTCACTAGCCGACCTTGACCCCTGTTATTTTGAGGTCATATCTAGTATTCA
>DF360238.1:88603-101271 GCA_000787875.1 Solanum virginianum | reverse complement strand
GTGCTTGTAAATCACTAGGTAGCCTAGCTCGACCCAAGCAATGCCCAAAAGTCCCATGCCTTTCTTGGTCGGACCAACCCAACCGGCGATTTCCGAAAGTCTTTTTGCATTGGAAGAGCAAGAAGCGGAACTAGAAGAAAACTATCTTTCTCTTTATGGATAACCAATTCATTTTCAAATATAGTTGGGAGACTTTACCCCAAGAAATGGGTCAAAAAATGGAAAGATCGGAACATGGGAATAGATCTGATACCAATACGGACTACCTATTTCAATTGTTATGCTTTCTGAAATTATATACCTATACAAGGGTTCAAGTTTCGATCGATATTTGCGGAGTTGATTTTCCCTCTCGAAAACAAAGATTTGAAGTGGTTTTTGTTGCCAAAAAGCTTTATGTTAGCCCCGAATTATTGTGTGAACCCTATGAAGTATCTACCCCTATTGGTGAGTCTATTGTTGCTAAAAGAGTCTATAGAAATTGTCCCGTATTCATTTTGCATAAAATCTTGCCTTGTAATTTTGTTGAATTAGATATGGTGGATTTTGATGTCATTCTTAGGATGGATTGGTTGCATTCATATTATGCTTCTATTGATTGTAAAACCCATAGGGTTAAATTCTAATTCCCATATGAATCCATCCTTGAGTGGGAAAGTTGAGATGTGGTGGTCAAGGGTGGATTCATTTCTTGTCTTAAAGCCCAAAAATTAATTCCTAAGGGTTGTCTCTATCATCTGGTGAGGGTTAGGGATGTTGAGTCCAAAGTCCTTCCTATAGAGTTGGTTCCAGTGGTTAATGAGTTTCTTGATGTCTTTCCTAATGAGCTCCCTGGTATTCCTCCCAAATGGGTAATAGGTTTTGGTATAGACCTTCTTCCCGATACTCAACCCATTTTTATTCCACCTTACCATATAGCCCTGGTGGAGTTGAAGGAGTAATTGAGGGATTTGTTGGAGAAGGGTTTTATAAGACCTAGTAAATTACCTTGGGGTGCACTGGTGTTATTTTTGAAAAAGAAGGATGGTTTTCTTAGAATGTGCATTGATTACCGACAACTTAATAGAGTCACCATCAAGAATAAGTACCCTCTACCAAGATTGATGACCTTTTTGATCAACTTCAAGGGGCTAGTCACTTCTCTAAAATTGATCTTCGGTCCGGGTATCACCAAGTGAAAGTGAGGGAGTGTAACATTACCAAGACGGCCTTCTGGACTAGGTATCGAGTTTGTGGTTATGACCTTTAGGTTGACTAATGCATCGACTATATTCATGGATCTTATGAATAGGGTCTTTAAACCCTACCTTGACTTATTTTTGGTGGTTTTTTTTTGATATCTTGATCTATTCCCATAGTGAGGAGGAGCATATGGATCACTTGAAGGTGGTATTGCAAATCTTGAGGGAGGACAAATTGTATGCTAAATATGAAAAATGTGAGTTTTGGTTAAAAGAGGTTGGTTTTCTTGGGCATGTGGTGTCGGGTGATGGCATTAAGGTGGATCCTAAGAAGACGGATGTGATTAGAAATTGGCCTAAACCTTTGACTCCTTCGGATATTAGAAGTTTTATGGGTTTGGCGGGTTATTACCGGAGGTTTGTAAATGATTTTTCTTCTATTACTTCTCCCATGACTAAGTTGACACAAAAGAAGGTGAAAGTTGTGTGGACCAATGAGTGTGAAAAGAGTTTCCAAACTTTGAAAGATTAGCTTGTCTCTGCTCCTATCTTGGATCGACCAAAAGGGTTGGAAGGATTTATTGTATATTGTGATGCCTCAAGAATTGGTTTAAGGTGTGTTTTGATGCAAAGTGGTAAGGTGATAACATATGCTTCTAGATAACTTAAGGTACATGAGGAGAATTACCCCACTCATGATCTTGAATTGGCGGCCGTGGTATTTGCTTTGAAATTTTGGCGTCACTACTTGCATGGAGTGCCTTTGTCTACCATTTTGGATCATGGTGCTCAATTCACTTCTCACTTTTAGATGTCCTTACAAAGAGGTCTTGGCACTAAGGTAAAGCTTAGCATGATCATTCACCCTCAAACGGATGGCCAAACACGAGAGAATTATCCAAACTCTTGAGGATATGCTTAGAGCTTGAGTTTTGGAGTTTAAGGGTAGTTGGGATGATCATCTTCCATTCATTGAATTTTCTTATAACAATAGTTACCACTCAAGCATTGGTATGACTCCTTTTGAGGCTCTTTATGGTAGGCATTGTAGATCCCCAGTTGGGTGGTTTAAAGTGTGGGAGATGGCTTTGCTAGGTCCGGGTTTGGTCATTGAGGCCTTGGAGAAGGTGAGGTTAATAAGGGATAAGGGCTAAAAAGAGGGATATTTTTTTAAAAAAGGTTCAAGGCTTGTAATTAAGGTTGCCAATAAAAAGGATTAGGCTCAAAAGGTACACTAGGGATAAAATCAATGCATTTGATGGCTATTTAGGCTAAGTGGACTCAGTTCAAACCAAAGAATGCCTAAGATCATTTTCCCAACCAAAGTCTATCAAGACCAACATTTCAAGACCAATAAGGCAAGTTCTAAGTGACACAAGTACACATACGGAACAAAAAAAACACAACACACATGACATGCAAATTAAACAAGTAGGGATCAATATCACTCTCAAGTAGGCTACAAGGGACTCATTTTTCAAATATATCCATCTAGCAAGCAAGAGTCACAAAAAGAGTCAAAGTGTTGTCTCAAAATCATCCCAAAACCATTTAAGTTTCAAATATTAGAGGGGTATATATTTTTCACAATCCGCAACACTTAACTCAATGTGCTAGTACCAAATAAGTCACAATCCTAATGTATAACTCCAACGAGAGTCAATGGTGACTCAAAATTCACCAAAGACTATATTCTACACACACACACCTAATCGACGATTTGCTCTTAAGAATTTTGTCACTCAATCCATCATTGGGAACCACCAATTATACACACCATTAAAAGGAAAAATAAGAACCTACCAAATATACTAAAATAGCTAAAACTACATGTAATATGCACAAGCCCTATAAGGGCACATCATCAACACAAAACAAGTAAGAGTCTACAAGTTCCAACAAAACCAGAGTGTACAGAATGGGAAACAAGAGTCATAATTAAGTCATAAGAGCACCCCCAACTAGATATGATGTTGTTTCCTCATGACACAATCACAAAAAAGAAGAGAATATAAGGGACTCCCTGAAATGATCACTCAGTGCTTGAGCTTGAAGAGATGGTCAACTTATCATTGAAATTTGAAGAACTAGACCCATACATCTGCCTCAACTTGCCCATTATCTTGTTCAAGAATCTACACTTTTTCTTCTCATTCTCCCTGAACTTTTTCTGCCTCAACTCTAGCTTTTCCTGCCTTTAGCTCATCTGCTCAAACTGGTCACTCATAGTTCTCTAAGCAGCTGCAACAGATGCAAGTGTAGGCAGATCATCTATTGTAGCTTTTGGTGGTCCTGTAGGAAGGCTTACAACTAGCTGCCTAATTTGTTCATCCATCCTGTGAATCTGGGAGGACAAGTATCTCATAGTAGGAGGACCAAACTAAAGTGGTCCTAAAGAAATTGAAAGACCTAGGAGGACCAAACTAAAGTGGTCTTGAAGAAACTGAAGGACCTGCAGCTCCTGAAGTAGACCCGATGTCTCTGATCCTGGATTTGTGAACTGTCCAAAAGAGTGATCTAGAATATCAATCTATCTCTTCTTTTGTCATCTTAGGCCACCTCTCTTCTTCAATAGATAGATAGCTTTGTCCAGTTTTTCTCCTCATCAGTGGGTAGGAAACACCCCTACCTCATAATATAATTTGGAAATCTATGAGGGGTATACTAAACTCTTTTCCCTCTTTTAGGCAACTTCTGCAATCTAATCCACTATAATCTATCCCATATTAACGTGAAGACCATATAATATAGTTGTTATGACAAGTGCATAGTTCAAAGTCACCTCCGTGTCATATGTGGAGGGAATGACTCGAGCACATATGATGGAAAGCCAACATCTGGCTTCCATCGTGAACTCATATGAGTCAATACCTCTATGTGAAGTGAACCACTCCGGGGGAACTCCATCATGCATCTTGTCAACCAACCGCTGAGCACCTAACTTTCGATATCTCTTTTTGTGTACCATATTGTCCACACCTAGCAGTGATAGTTGTTGGGCTGAAATTAACTTTTACTCCTCGGATCATGGTGCCCATACCCTATCCAGAGTTAGTCTTCACGGCATTGGCATAGAACTCGGCAACTATGGTGTGGTTGGCTTAAATAGGTTCATCAGCAAAGTATAGCTAACCCAAAGTTTGTAATTGGCCAAAGAACTCTGACATCTTTTCTTCTACTTTGTCCAAAAAAATTCCTCTCTCGCTAATCATTGTTCTGCCTAAGTATTCATCATACTTTTAGGTACATTGGGCTGAGAGAAATCGACTTTGATCAAAGTAGGCAACTTTTTCTCCTTTTGGGTCAATTTCGGTATCATGAAGTGTGTTGTCGGAATCCATGTTCAACCAATCAATCTTGCAATGCAAAGCCAACACAACAAAAACATCTTATAGACATTTAATCATGCATTAGGAAACATGTAAGCTAAGAGAAATGATTGGAAGAAATTTAAATTGGTAATGAAGCATGTTGTTTTTGAAGGGTGGCCAATCACTTTCTACACTTGTGGCCTCACAGGCACGATCGTGGAGATTTATTCAAGTGGACTCAGTTCAAACCAAAGAATGCCTAAGATCATTTTCCCAACCAAAGTCTATCAAGACCAACATTTCAAGACCAATAAGGCAAGTTCTAAGTGACACAAGTACACATACGGAACAAAAAAAACACAACATGTTTGCGGATAGCCAAGAGTTTCAAAAATTAGCACAATCGCAGCACAGGTCGTGTTCATGGAGAACAACAATTGCCTTCTTCAAATTTCATAGGACATTTTGTCAAATACTTGGTGGGCATACATTAATAGCATCATTTTGACAACATAACACCACCACATCTAGCCCTAAAAACATACAAGCACTACCCTAGCAACACTCAATCATTCAACATATCAATTCATGTCAATTTTCAACATTTACGCAGAAGAATTGGCTTCGAAAATGCCTAGACAAATGACACAACAATGACACACATACATACTCAGAAACAAAGAAAATAGGGGGCAGGGGGATAGCATGGCTCTAATAGTGTGACATCATAATTCAAAGAATTCAACATGTTAGACATTCAGCACTGATAAAGTCATATTCATGGCTACATAATTTTTCCGTTAGTGAAAAAGAATGGAGAAAGGGTAGGAAGAACATACTTTTACATGAAGAACTAAAAGGGATGAAGAGAGAACTTGAACTTTTCTTGAGAATTTGTGACAACACAAATTCTAAAAACTTGTTACCTTATTTTACTTTTTAGCTCAATTTTGTGTTCTTTTTTTCACTAAAAATATAGTACAAGTCATAAATGACTTGTCTTTTCATTTAATTGCACCTGTACGCCTCCATCTTCATGGACCTGTAGGCACAATCGTGCCTCAACACCTTTATGCACTCTGCGATCATGAATATTTGACTGCCTTCGCGGACATCGACTGAGTGCACAAATTGGGCCAAGTTTCTACAACTTTGGGTGATCCCAGGCTTAATTAGGTGGTTCACCCTGGTGCAATAGGTGATCCTGGGCCCCAAAGTATTGTCAAAATGACCTATTTTTTTATCATTGTTCCATTTCTGTTGGTGTTTCCACCCACTTGTTCAACTCCAATCATCTTGACACTTCAAAACCTATGCAATGCTACTACCAAAGACTTGAAAATATTAAAGGTTAGCCAAAAATCAAAAATGAAAATTAAGAAGATATTCTAAAAAAATTTAAATGCAAGAATTTATTAAAATATGAACAAAAATTAATTCACTACCCATTTGTGTTTCCACTTTGAGGCACTGAATTCCTCCTTAATTTCAGGATGATTTGCCATTTGAGCTCATGAGAAGGGTGATGATAGAGCATCAACATTTTCCACCAGTCTTTCCACTTTGAGGACTTGAACTGTCTACACAATTTGTCATCAACTTTCCTTTTAGGTTCCTTGGGTAGACATGGGAGTGTCAAGAGGTCTTCTTCAAATTGAGCTTCACATTTTATGGCCTCCAAGTAGACAACACTCCGAACTTCAAATGAACAAAAGTAGCCATTTAAGATTTCCATGGCTTGCTCTTGTAACTTTAGTATCATTTCCTCAATTTTGGCCTCATGGATGATTATTGGGCTTCAAGAAACGAATAGGCCCTATATCTCTTCCACAACAAGTTCCACTCCTTTTTTTAGGCTTCAACTCATAGTTGGCCACCTTTGAGCTGGGGGCCTCACTCACTTCATTGCTTAGTTTCAAGTCGACCTCGAAAACATCAACTTTCTATATGAATCGGTCCAACTCGTAACCTCTAGCAACAAGCAAGCTCTTAAGATCATTCCTCATATTAAGAAATTGGTGCATTTGGGCCACTTCTTTGGCAAGTCTAAGACTCAAGTTGGTGAGCCAATCTTGACTCAGAACACTCTTATCCCCATTCACTTCCTCAATACTATTTTGTTCACCACTTCCTCAATACTATTTTGTTCACCCGAAGTACAATACTCCGACGAAGATAGAAAAAGGGTTTATATTCCTCAAGAAAGCATTCATCATAATTATACATAAAACAAAAAGAAAAACAAAGAAAACAAAAAGAATTACTCACTAATCAAATCAAAAAGAGTAGACTACAAGTCCTAAATCAACTCAATGCGCCTATTATTCCCTAGCAACGGACCTATTTTTTTATGTCGCTCAACCCGGCTACTCAAAAGAAGCAGGGGCAACCGTTATCAGCATATTACTCAACTTTAGAGGTTGGGGTCAAATCCCACAGGGAACAATGTGTTGGTGAACAAGTAGAGTAAGGACCTATGGATACTAAATTTTGACTTTATAGGTGGGTACCAAGCAAGAATTCTAATTAAATAGGGGAATCTAAGCTAAAAATTATTCCTAGGAAATATTTAGATAAGGATTGATAAAGCAAGGGAGCAAGGATAGGGGATATGGGAATCAATCAAAACTCAATCGATCCATCACACTTAGCATCAAATAAACATTAGTTGCCTTAGAAGAAATCTTAAACAATCAAAACTCAATCGATCCATCACACTTAGCAACAAATCAATCCTATGGGTATGCTAGGTTGCTTGTAATCACCTCGGCTAGTGACATGATGTTTCGCAAGAGCCAACAATGGTCTCTTAAGCGAGCCACTTAAAGACACGCCTAGCTTGAGCAACTCAAAGCAAAACCCCCAAGACCTTAGCCGTCAAGTCCCTTTTGTAGCTCTTAACTTATAAACCTATGACTATCATGTAATCTTCTACCTCAGCTACACCCCATTAGAGCAATAATTGAAGAACTAAGATAGATTCAAGTAGCTATCTCAAATCTAATTTATACAAGGAAATATGCATGAATCCATAAATCAATTCAACCAATTGAAGCAATTTGGGAGAAAGCCTCTTGATTTTGCAAGCAAATCATTAACTAAGTACGAAAGCACTAGAAATAATCAAGATCCATATATAATATAACATCCAAGCTTCAATTAAATCTACAAATTTAGAATTCTAGAATAAGAAAAGAAAGAGTAAGTGAAAGAATAAGTTAAATCTACAAGTGAAGCCCACACTCTTCAATCTACTCAAGAATTTGTAGAAAACTTGCTCTAAATCCTCATCCTAAAAAAATCTACACTAAGTTGTGTGTTTCTTCTCTAAGAATGTATGGATCTTCTTATCTATGAATCTAGTATCTATTTCTTAAGAGTGAGGGTAAGGAATGTATAAGTGTATCACCTGCTAGGTACCATTTTATGAATTTTAGGTCCTTTTTACTGAAATTTAGCTCCAATCTTCAATTCTTCTTAGCAAAGCCAAATCTAACTATATGTACCTTTAGCATACACTATTCAAAGTATAATTATCCTCATGTTATAAGATTAATAACACAAAATTATAAGAAAAAAGTAAGAAATAAGTGCAAGTTATGCACTCATCATCTCTCCATAAAGAAAACTTATTTATAATAATTAAAATACAAATCCAAAATGGAACAGGAAAAACTAGATTCGGTAGCTTCTACAAATTAGTTTATGGGTCGTACAAAGATCTATGACCCCTACCTAAGCTTTGTACTTTGCATTCTTCAAAAATTGGTTTCCCATCTAGGAGACCTTTCTACGGGCCATATTTAGACTTACGACTCATATAGGTTTTCGTCTGACAACTCTTCAGAAACTCTTCAAACACTGATCCTCTAGGCATGAAACCAATCCACGACTCATACCAACTTTTATAGCTTATCTGACATTTCATGGATGAAACTTTTGAAACTAGGTCCTTCACTAGATCTCACCCGTGAAACCTCTCTACGACTCATGAAAGTATCCATGGCCCATAGAGTGTCTTGTAAGCGCTTCAAAACTTAACTTTTACAGAATTTTGCCCAAAATCATGCCAAATCCTATAATCCTGAAAAAAAATATAAAAACACATCAAACCCACTAATATATATTTGAGAACACAAAAAATTCTAAGTTTTAATCATCAAACGTGTTGCATTTTGATAGTACATCATCTCATTTTTCAAGATATATAACCTAACCAAGGTTAGGGTAGAATCCCACAGGGAATATGGCCTAGACCTGGAATAACTATGGGCAAGTTGAATGAATTAACCTACTTATCTCCCGAAAGGGGGTTTTTGTAATTGCAAGAAAATAAACCTAAACTAGAAGCAAGTGATGTGAAACCAGTGAGAGAAGTAACTAGGATATTATGTTCCCCATGAATGCCTAACTTAGTAGTACTAAATAATCATAATCTTTTCTATTGTGTAACATATAGAACGGTAAGTTAAGTTACCTAAGCTTTTGATCCAGGCGATGGGTAAATTTCACTACATAATTTGATTTATTCCTATAGTGTGATGTTACTAACCCTTACCTTTTGTTCCAATACAACCTCTCCTTGATCAAGTTCCGCAGATTAGATGAGAGGGGTCATATCAAACCCTGTTAATTAATCTCTTTTCCTATTCATTTCTACTTTAATCTAGTTAGTAAGAATTAGGCGGGTTCTAAGATTTTCCACCATTAAAAAGCAATTAAAACAAGAAAATTAATTAATACAAGCATGCGCACTTCTCAAAAATTATGGATTATCTCATTTACCTTGTTAGTTCTTCATGGTTCCCACAATCCTAGTTGTAGATTTAGCTATGCATAATCATTGTAGATACAATAATCATGATATAAAATTGTATAACTGAAAACATACAATGATGAAATTAAGAACAAGAAATCCAAAATTCTCCACAAAAAAATCATAAAGTATTATTTTCCAAATTTTAATTTTGTAAGGACTTGGACTGAGTAAGACCTTTATGGTTTTTGGATTTTTGTTACAAAATATTTTTGACCAAGTTGAAACTTTATGGGCACCTCCATGGGCCATGTGGCTAATCATGACTGTGTAAAGGGGCCTTGAGGTCACCCTTGGCCTTGTGTATCGAGTGTTGGACTTAACTTGGAGTTTAAGACCAAGGCGTGCACTACATGAACCCCACACAGTCCATATAGCTCATTATCGACCGTGTCAATGCTTGTGTGAAGTGGTGTTGGCCTTGAAGACCATATTTTAGATAAGACTTAGACCAGATAAACCTCTCATAGATCGTTTGCATCCTCACGGGCCATGAGGCCCTTTGTACGAGCGTAGGTGTGAAAATTTTCTAAGTATGGGAACACTATCTCAAAACTTCATCAATGGAGAATTTTTCTAAGTGAGGCATCACAAGAGGCCACACGGTTCATGTGACCGCTATGCGGGCCGTGAGGTGCTCCATATGGCTATTGTGTGCAAATTTACTAAATATGGAATTATCATCTTGGAGCTTTATCCGTGAAAATTTTTCTAAGTATGGCTTCACGCAAGGGCACACAGTCGGTGTGACTTTGTAAGGACCATGAAACCCTCCCACGGGACCCCTGGCAATAATTTTTATTTTGTTTCATTAATGCATTTTTATAATTAGGGCGACTCCTAAGGGTCTTTTGTGACTTTCTATGCTATCCAAAGATATTCAGATGACCTATACTTTTCTTCTCTCATTCAAATTCATTCTTACACTTAGAATTATAATCAAACTCTCTCTTAAGAAATCCTCTCAAGAACTCGAGTGAAGACTTAGCTTGGGAAGGTTATTTTCTTCATCAAATTCTTCTTGTTTCTTCTTGGTAAATTAAGGTATGTGGGATTGATTCATAGTTTCTTTCAACCATGAAGACCCCAAACTCTTTTACACTTAATTTTCTAATTGAGCTTTCTTTAAATATGGGTCTTTTAGATTATTGTTTATTTGATTCAATTGAGATATGAGCTATGTTTAATTGTTGTTTTTAAAGTGATTTAAGCTCTAATATGCAGAATTGCATTGATGTTACAAAGTTTGAATATGCATCATCCCTTTAAATTTTAATTTAAGCATGGGTAATCTAAATTATGATTTAAATATGGATTTACTTATGGATTGATTATGAGTATTATGATATGGAATCATGTTATGATGTGGAAGATCCTAAGTTCCATATTGCCCCCATAGAGTGAGTCATGTTTACCCGCCCCTTAGTTTTTTTATGCTCCGTGTTATGTGAATTCATGTTAACCCTCTATCCCTATGTCATCCCCACAGTGTGGGTCCTACTTTCTCATCCCTTAGAACTATGTTTTATTACTTTTATATGTTTCTGAACTAATGATGTGAATGAGGATATTTTGCGGCTTATTTAGGGACTCACGAGTTTCCATTCGCCATGTCATTCCTAAACCCTAGGTCCGGTTCATGACAAGCTTTGTATTAGAGCACTAGGTTTATAAATGATCCTCGGAGTCCAATATGCTATGTCAAGTAGAGTCTTATTCATGGATGTGAAGTGAACCATGCTTATGAGTTGGAGGCCATTATGGCATTTTAGGAATGTCTCACTTTTTTAAGTCATGTCGTGCCTTGGACCATATATTAAGGTTTCTTAATCTTGATAATATCCTTTTTACATTATAGAAAAAGCCTCCATGAAGGGCTCCCCTACCAAGATCGACCCCGGTTAATGAGGACCAAGTTCCTCAAGGGACTATGGAAAAACCTATCATTAATGGTGAATTTTGAATTACTATTGTTATGCTTGCCTAAGTGGTGACCACTCAGACTAGATAGACTAATCCTCTTCCTCATGATCCCACTCTGGCTACTAGAGTGAGAGAGTTTACCCAGATGAATCCTCAGGAGTTATATGGATCAGCGACTGATAAGGATGTTCAAAATTTTATTGATGAGCTCTTTAAGGTGTGATAAATATGGAAGTTACTTCTAAGGAGAAAGTTGAGTTGGCTTCCTAATAGTTCAAAGATGTGGTACACTCAATGGTTGATAGAAAGGGTCTATGGTAATGGTGTTAATTAGGAAGAGTTTAAGTTTGCATTTCAGGATCATTTGTTCCTTCTTGAACTTAGGGAAGCTAAGATGACAAAATTTATCAACCTCAAACAAAGTGGTATGTGTGTGCGGACTATGCCCTCAAGTTCACAAAGCTCTCCAAGTATGCTCCTATATTAGTGGCCAACCCCCGTGCAATAATGCACAAGATTATTTCTAGGATCTCTGATTTGGTTATGAAAGAATATTATACAGAGATGCTAATTCAGGATATGGACATCTCCCAGATTATGACATATACTGAAAAGATTGAGGGAGAAAAGCTCAAGCAGAAGAGGGTGCATGATTCTAAGTGGGTTTGTTATGATGGTGGGGTCTCCAACTCCAAGAGTAGTGGTGGTTATGGTCGCTTTCAACAGGGCCAAGGTTCTAATGTAAGGGTTGCCAATGCTAGGGTGCCTCCTCCAAAGGAACAAGTAGGAGGTTGGCCTATGTCTCCTTCATGTACTATATGTGGAAAGAATCACTCAGGTACTTATTGGAGTGATTTGGGTGCATGCTATGGTTGTAATGATAAGAACCATAAGGTTGTTGATTGTTCTAAGGCTACCCAGAAGGGTCAAGGTCAAGTGGACCAAAAAGGTCAAGGCAACCAAAGAGCTCCATAAGGTGGTTCCCCCAGGCACAATAGGTTCTAAGCTTTGCATGCTCGTCAGGAAGTTGAGGAGACTCTGAATGTTGTGATTGGTATGTTAAACGTCTTTGATTTTGATGCTTATGCTTTGGTTGATCTGGGTGCAAATTTATCTTTTGTGACTCCATTTTTGTCTATTAAGTTTTGTTTGAGCCCTGAAATTCTAAGGAAGCCTTTTTCAGTTTATATAGCCATGGTTGAGTCTATTGTTGTCCAAAGTATTTATCGAGGTTATCTTGTCTCTGTTTTGCATAAAGTCTTCCCGTGTGATTTTGTGGAACATGAGATGTTTGATTTTGATGTTATTCTAGGGATGTATTGGTTAGATACTTCATATGTCTCTATGATTGTAGAACTCGGAAGGTCAAGTTCCAATTTCCCGGTAAGCCCGTTCTTAAATGAAATGGCAATGACTCCGCTGGTTATGAGACTTGTG
>DF360238.1:74938-88586 GCA_000787875.1 Solanum virginianum | reverse complement strand
GGAAGGTCAAGTTCCAATTTTCAGATGAGCTCATTCTTGAATGGAAGGGTAGTAACGTTATTATTAAAGGTTGGTTTATTTCCTACCTTAACATTCAAAAAATGATTTCAAAGGGGTATATTTATCATATTGTGAGGATTAAGAATGTAGAGTCTGAGTCACCTACTCTTGAATCGATTTTGGTGGTGAATGAGTTTCCAAAAGTGTTTCCTAAATATTTACCCAATATTTCTCCCAAAAGGGAAGTAAACTTTAGCATAGATCTTCTCTCGGATACTCAACTTATCTCAACTCCTTCTTATCGTATGGCACTGGCTGAGTTGAAAGGGTTGAAGGATCAGTTGAAAGACTAGTTGGATAAAGACTTCATCAGGCCAAGTATATCTCCACGGGGTACTCTGGTATTTTTGTAAAAAACAAAGATGGGTCCCTTCAAATGTGCATTGAATATAGGTAATTGAATAAGGTGACCATCTAAAACAAATATTTGTTACCAAGGATCAACAACTTATTTGATCAACTTCAAGGGGCCACCCATTTCTCAAAGATTGACCTTTGTTTTGGTTATCATCAATTGAAGGTTAGGGAGTATGACATTCCCAAAATGGCTTTGCAGACTAGATATGGGCGCTTTGAATTTGTGGTGATGTCATTTGGTTTAAATTAATCCAAAATGTTATGTTTATGGATCTTATGAATTGGGTGTTTAAGTCATTCCTTGATAGTTTTGTAGTTGTCTTCATTAATAATATCTTTATTTATTCCCAAAGTGAGCGGGGGCATATAGATCATTTGAAGTTGGTTCTTCAGACTTCGAGGGAGAAGCAATTGTATGCTAAACTCTATAAATGTGAGTTTGGGTTAGGTAAAGTAGCTTTTCTTGGTTATGTGGTGTTTGATAATGGTAATAAGGTTGACTCGAAGAAGACTCAGGCCGTCAAGAATTATCCTAGACCATTGAACCCTTCAGATATTAGAAGCTTTCTTGGGTTGGCTAGTTATTATAGGATATTTTTTGAAGGTTTCTCATCTATTGCATCTCCATTGACCAAGTTGACTCAAAATAAGGCCAAGTTTTTGAATGTGAGAAGAGGTTTCAGACTTTGAAAGATCCACTTACATTGGCTCCTGTTTTGACTCAACCAGATAACTTAGATGGGTTTGTAGTATATTATAATGCTTCTCGAATTGGGTTAGGGTATGTGCTTATGCAACATGGTAAGGTCATAGTTTATGTATCAAGGTAATTGAAGGTGCATGAGCATAATTACCCAACTTATGATCTTGAGTTATTGGTTATGGTGTTTGCTTTGAAGATTTGGAGACATTATTTGTATGGAATTCATGTTGATGTTTTCGTCGATCACAAGAGTTTGAAATATGTTTTCACCTAAAATGATGTTAACTTGAGGTAGAGAAGGTGGTTGGAACTCCTTAAGGACTATGACATTAGTATACAATATCATCCCGGCAAGGCAAATATTGTAGCCGACTCTCTCAGTAGGTTATCTATGGGAAATATAGCTCATGTTGCTAAAGGGAAATAGGAGTTGGCAAAAGATGTTAACCATTTGGGTAGATTTGGTGTTAGGTTGGCTAATTCTAATGAGGTTGGTATTCATGTTCAGAATGGGACTGAATCTTCGGTGGTTGTTAATATTAAGGTCAAGTAAGATTTAGACCCATCATTGGTTGAGTTGAAGAATTTAGTTGTCGAAAAGAAGATAGAGGTTTTCTCCAAAAGGAGAGATGGTGTGCTTTTCTGCCAAGATCGATTGTGTGTCCCGAATGTTGATGGTCTTAGGAGGGTGATCATGAGTGAAGCATATAACTCTCATTATTTTATTCACTCGGGATCCACCAAAATGTATCAGGATTTGAGGGAAGTGTATTGGTGGCGTGGTATGAAGAAAGATATAGCCAAGTTTGTATCTGAATGTCCTAATTGTCAACAAGTGAAGGTAGAGCATCAAATGCCTGGTGGTTTGGCTCAAGATATTGAGATTTCTACTTGGAAGTGGGAAGATATGAATATGGATTCTGTAGTTGGTTTGCCTCTTACCCGAAGGAAGCAAAGGCCTGGTGGTTTGGCTTAAGATATTGAGATTCCTACTTAGAAGAAGGAGGATGTGAACATGGATTTTGTGGTGACTTCGCCTCAGACCTGAAGGAAAATTTGATTAGATTTGGGTAATTATTTATCGGATGACTAAATTGGCTAATTTTCTATCAGTCAAGACTACCTTTAATGGGGAAGATTATGCAAGGTTATATATCCAAGAGTTGGTGGGGTTGAATGGTGTGCCTAGGTCTATCATATCAAATTATGGCATCTAATTTACTTTTCACTTTTGGAGGTCGTTTCAAAGAGGACTGGGTACCAAGGTAAATTAAGTACCACTGTTAATCCTCAAGCCGATGGACAAGCTGAAAGGAAAATTCAAACTTTGGAGGACATGTTGAGGGCTTGTGTGTTGGAATTCAAGGGTAATTGGGATAATCATCTACCACTCATTGAATTTTCTTATAATAATAGCTTTCATGGTAACATTGGTTTGACACCATTTGAAACTTTGTATGGTAGGAGATGTAGATCTTCGGTAGGGTGGTTTGAGTTGGGAGAGATAGCCTTGGTTGGCCCGAATTTATTGTTGAAGGCTACGAAAAAGGTGAAGTTGATTAGGGAAAGGTTGAAAATAGCTCAAAGTCGCCAAAAGTCTTATTCGGATGTCATGAAAAGGGTTCTTGAGTTTCATGTTGGTGATTGAGTATATATGAAGGTCTTACCCATAAAAGGTGTAATGCATTTTGGTAAGAAGGGAAAATTGAGTCCCCGATATGTAGGTCCTTATGAGATTGTTGTGCGGATTGGGAATGTGGCATATAGGTTTAATTTGCCATCAATTTGAGTTCTATTTACCCAGTTTTCCATGTGTCTATGTAGAGGAAATTGATTGGTGATCCTAGTAAAATTATACTATTAGAAAGTGTTAAGGTTGAGGAGAACTTGTCTTATGAGGAACTCCCAGTTGAGAATTTGGATAGGCAAGTAAAGCGGCTTCGTAACAAGGATGTGGCTTCGGTTAAGGTTCTTTGGAGGAATCAACATGTGGTGAGTGCTACATAGAAGGCGGAGTTGGGCATGATGAAACGATATCCTCATCTTTTCTAATCTACTCAAGCCTAAGATATTAGGTTCTTCCTATTACAAGTGGTCCTATTTCTTTCACTCTTGTGTTTCATGACATAGTGTGCATACATGTGCATGAAAATGATTTAAAGATGTTTTGATATAAGTTTTAAGACTTTGTGATTTTTTAATGATGTAATATGCATTGTATCCGCTGTGTGGATTTTTTATGTTCAAGTCAAGCCTTTCAAGCCTTGTTCTAGCACATTCGAGGATGAATGTTTCCATAGAGGAGATGATGTAAGGACCCAGACTAGGTATGACTTTTATAGTGTTTGAATTTTGGTTTCGAAAAGTTTTTGACCAAGGTGACACTTTTTGGGCGCCTTCATGGGCCGTATGGCTCACCACGGGTCATGTGGAGGGGCCTTGAGGTCACCCTTGGCCTTGTGTATCAATTGTTGTCCTTAAATTGGAGTTCAAGACTAAGGCATGCACAACATGAGCCCCATATAGCAACTGTGGCACTTTATGGAATGTATGGAGGCTTGTACGAAGTGGCCTTGGCCTTGAAGACCATATTTTGGCTAAGGCTTGGACCACATGAACCTCTCATGGACCATTTACCTCTTCACCAATAGTGAGGCCCTCCGTATGGGTGTAGGTGTGAAAATTCTCTAAGTATAGAATCACCTCTCGTAATATTGTCAATGGAGAAGTTTTATAAGTGAGGCATTATGAGAGGCCACACGGTCCATGTGACCTCTATAAAGGCCATGAAGTGCTTTGTATGGGTGTTGGCATGCAAATTTCCTAAGTATCTAATTACTATCTCAGACCTTCTTCAATGGAATTTTTTCTAATTATGGTTTCACGGAAGGGCACACGATTTGGTGCTTTGGTACGGACTATGAGATCCTCCCACGGAACCCCAAGCAATAATTTTTATTCCATTTTATTAATGACTTTTTCATAATTATGGCTACTCATAATGGTCTTTTGTGACTTTATATGTTATCCTAAGATATTCAAATGACCTATACTCTTCTTCCCTCATTCAAATTCATTCTCACACTTATAATTATATTTAAACTCTCTTAAGAACTCCTCTCAAGAACTCTATTGAAGACTTAGCTTGAGAATCAAGGAAAGGCTATTTTCTTCATCAAATTCTTCTTGTTTCTTTTTGGTGAACCAAAGTATGTGGGATTGATTCGTAGTCCCTTTCAACCATGAAGACCCCAAACTCTTTTACACTTGATTTTCTGAAATTGAGCTCTTTTTAAACATGGGTCTTTTAGATTATTGTTTATTTGATTTAATTGAGATATGGGCTATGTTTAATTGTTGTTTTTAAAATGATTTAAGCCCTAATATGAAGAATCACATTGATGTTACAAAGATTTGAATATGCATTGTCCCTTTAAATTTTGATTTAAGCATGGGTAATCTAAATTGTGGTTTAAATATGGATTTACTTATGGATTGATTATGAGTATTATGATATGGATTCATGTTATGATGTGGAAGATCCTAAGTCCCATATTGCCCCCATAGAGTGAGTCATGCTTACCCTTCCCTTAGTTTTTAAGTGCTATGTGTTATGTGAGTCCATGTTAATCCCCTATCCCTATTTCATCCCCATAGCGTGGGTCCTACTTTCTTGTCCCTTAGAACTATGTATTTATTATCTTTTATATGTTCCAAACTGATGATGTGAATGAGGAAATTTTGAGTCTTGTTTAGGGACTCTCGGGTTCCTATTTGCCATGTCACTCCTAGAACCTAGGTCTGGTTCATGACAAAATCACAAATTATAAAGTCACAAAAGTGTTTCTCAGTTCTCTCGTGCATCTTTATATCAAAGATCCACGACCCGTACCTGGGATTCATACTCTCCATTCTTCAAAAACTTATTTCCCATCTATGAGACCTTTTTATGGATCATATTTAGACTTACGGCCTATACAAGGTTTCATTTGACAATTCTTCAAAAACTCTTCAAACTATGATCCTCTAGGAATGAAACCAATCCACGACTCGTACAAACTTTTATGGCTTATTTGACAATTTATGGATGAAACTTCTGAAACTAGCCCCTTCACTAGATCTCACCTGTTACACCTCTCTACAACTCAGGGAAGTATCCACTGCACATAGAGTGTCTCGTAAGTCCTCAAAGATGCCACTTCTACAGACTTTTTCCCAAAATCATGCCAAATCCTGTAATCCTGAAAAACAAAAATAAAAATATATCAAACCCACTAACATCACTTTGATAACAGACTAAATTCCATATTTTAAGTATCAAAAGTATTGTATTTTGGCAACACATCAGCATGCATATAAAAGGACATGGAAAAGCTAAAATGTTAGTATAGACATGAGAGGCTAACACTTTAATAAAACTTATCTATACACAAATATCATCAACTCCAAAGAAGACTCATTACATACTAGATAAAGTACTATGCGGAGTTAGGATATCCATAAAAGAGTAGGTCTGAGCTCAACGATGACTATACTTATGATTCTTAGCAACCTATGAGCAATACCTTAACTCATGGATAACCTAACCATAACCAAAACATACGCTAGAGCCGGCTAAATAATCTCCCAGGTGATTTCTTCCACACTTTCAACATATGGGAAAAAATTGACCCCATTGCCTTGATAGGGCTAGATGCCCTAGACTTATTGAACTTTGGCCCCGAAGCATGACAAAAAGATAAGCACAATCAGTCCCGGCCCTCTTACTCATCCTAGCACCCTCGTTGAGCTTTTTTTTTTCAATTTTCTAGTCTTAAGTCATGAGTCTGGAGATATTCATATCTTTAATTAGCATAGTCGTCTTCTATTCTTTAACAACTAAGCCAAAAGCTCTGAAAGTAAACTTTATCGTACGAGCTCGAGAGTTGACCACCAAAGGCTCAATATTAGCCTAGCAAGGCAAATATTGTGATCGATGCTCTTAGTAGGCTATCTATGGGTAGTGTGATTCATATTGATGAAGGGAGGAGAGAGTTGGTGAAGGATATGCACCATTTGGCTTGATTGGGTATTAGGTTGGCCGATCTAATGTGGTGACATCAAGTTAATAATGGGGCATAATCTTCTGTGGTTGTTGATGTCAAGGCAAAGAAAGACTCAGATCCTTCATAAGTTGAATTGAAGAAGTTAGTTGCTGAAAGAAGATCGAGGTTTTCTTCTAAGGGGGAGAGGGTGTGCTTCAGTATAAAGATTGGTTGTATGTTCTGGATGTTGATGGTTTTAGGAAGGTAATTATGAGTAAAACCCATAACTCTCTTTATTTTATACATTCGGGATCCACCAAGATGTATTGAGATTTGAGAGAAGTGTATTGGTGGCATGGTATGAAGAAGAACATAGCTAGATTTGTATCTGAATGCTCTACGTGTCAACAAGTGAAGGTGGAACACCAAAGGGTCAGTGGTTTAGCTCAAGATATTAAAATTCCTACTTGAAAATAGGAGGATATGAATATGGATTTTATGATTGGGTTTCCTTACGTGGAAGTAATTTGACTCTATTTGGGTAATTATTAATAGAATGCCCAAATTGACTTACTTCTTATCGGTTAAGACTACTTTCAATATCGAGGACTATGCCAAGTTATATATCCAGGAGTTAGTTAGATTAAATGGTGTGCCTATGTCTATTATATCAAATCGTGGTACCCAATCTACTTATCACTTTTGGAGATTGTTCAAAACAAAGGCTTGGCACCTAGGTGATGTTAAGTACCGTTTTCCATTCTCAAATCAATGGACAAGCCAAAATGACAATTCAAATGTTGGAGGACATTTTGAGGGCTTGTGTATTTGAACTCAAAGAAAGTTGAGATGATTATCTACCACTATTGAGTTCACCTACAATAATAATTTTCTTAGTAGCATTGGAATGGCACTATTTAAAGCTTTATATAGAAGAAGGTGTAGATCCCAGGTGGGGTGATTTACGTTGGGAGAGATGACATTGATTGGCCTAAATTTTGTGTTAGAGGCCATGAAATTGATTAAGGAAAGGTTTAAGATGGCTCAAAGTCACCAAAAGCCATACTTAGATGTTAAGAAGAGGGATCTTGAGTTCCATGTCGGCGATTGGGTATATGTGAAGGTTTCACCTATGAAAAGGGTGATGCATTTGGCAAGAAGGGCAAGTTAAGCCCCTAGTATATAGGTCCTTATTAGGTGGTTAAGCGGATTGGCAAAGTGGTGTATAGGTTAGATTTGCCTTTGGACACGAGCTCCATCCACCCCGTCTTTCATGTGTTGATGTTGAGAAAGTTAATTGGTGATCCTAGTTTGATTGTGCCATTAGAAGGAATTGATATAGAAGAGAACTTGTCATATGAAGAACCCCGGTTGAGATCCTAGATAAACAAGTAAAGAGATTTCATAACAAGGATGTGGTTTCAGTTAAAGTGCTTTGGAGAAAATAACACATGGATCATGCTACATGGGAGGTAAAGTCGGGCATGATGAACTAATATTTCTATCATTTCTAATCCACTCAAGCCTAAGGTACTAGGTGCTTCTTATTCACATGGTCCTAAACCTTTCACTCTTATGCTTTCATGATGTGACACCATACAGGTGCACAAAATGATATAAATGATGTTTTAACACGAGTTTTGATAGTTTCATAGTTTTAAATGTTAAATCATGTATTGTACTTTCATGTTGAGATGCTTAATGTTCAATTCAAACCTTTCAAGCCATGTTCTAGCTCATTCAAAGACCAATATTCACAAGGGGGAGATGATTAAGGACTCGGGCCTCGAGAGGCCTTAACGATGCTCAAAAATAGCTTTCTAGTGATTTTTGACCAAACTACCTCTCCAAGGATATCTCCACGAGCCGTAGAGGGATCCACAAGCTGTGAAGGTAGCCTTGGGGTGACCCTTGGCTATTTCATGGCTCATTTTTGCTTTAGGCGAAGTTCAAGGCTAAGTAGCATTGCATGGAGCCTTTCACGGCTCATAGTCCTCACCACTGGTCATGAAAGGGCTCGTGGGAGGGGTACTTGCCTTCAAGGGTACTATTTTAACTAAGGCTACCACCATGGGCATCCACACGATCTGTGAAAGGCACCACAGACTGTGTTGGTGCTTGTAGAGGGACCCCTAGTTAAATTTTCTAAGAGTGAAATCACCATCTTGATGTCAAGACACATCTCATGGACACCTTAATAATGGTCTGTGAAAGGCTTCACTGTCTATGAAAGGCTTCATTGTCCGTGGACCTTTTGCGCAGGTGTCCGGGCCCAATTTTTAAGTCTTCTTCATTAATGGTTTTTTTTGTAAGTTTGGGTTATTTCCAAGGATTTTTATGACCTTTATACCTATCTTAAACCCCTAAATCATCTTTTACTCATTCATTACAATTCATTCTCCATTAAATTACTTAAGCTCTAAAATTCAATTCCTAAAACTCTTTCTTCAAGTCATGTTTTAGGGGATTCAGAGTGCTTCATCCCAAGTCAAATTCATCCTAATTCTTCTAAATTCTTCTGGTATGTGGGATTGATTGATGATCCACCTCCAATCATGAAAACCCAAAAATCATATTTTCTTAAATTGCATGAATTCTAAGTATAGTTTGCAAATAGGTCTCTTCAATTAGTTTTAATTTGTTGAAATTGAGCTATGGGCAGAACTTAATTATTGATTTTACGACAAATTAGATCTTGTTACAATGATTTTTACATGGATTTTTTTTAGAATTGAAAATACATGTCCCTTTAATTGATGAACTTATGCATGGGTAATATCAAGTATGTATAAATTGTTAATTTCTTATTGGATTTATTATGATTTCATCTTATTATGTTGTTTTGATTATGAATTCCTAATAACTATGCTATTCCTTCATTCTTCGTGGCATATACATGCATTAACAAGTATTTTTATGAGATTTATGATGTGAATTATTACCCTATTATGATCATGACTATAATTTCAAGACAAATATGGTTATAACAGAACATGTGATCACATAATTTTTATAATATGACAAGCAAGTATGGGTGCGTATTCACCATTATAAACAAGTATGAATGAGATATTTCTATGCATGAAAGTATGAAATGGAGTACAATTTGACTTTTTAGCATAATTATTCATGATTATTAAGTATGTATTTGGCATTTAAGCCTAAGTATGCATGATTATGATTTGTAGAGACTTATACTCTGATTTCAAGTATGTGTATGTATATGTATTCTTGTGGGATGATGGCTTAGCACCGAATGAGATTGGAGAAGGGGGACTATCCCTAAGGGTTCTTATATAAATCCTTCTTTCTCATAACTATGTGTCAAACACAGGTTCATGTTTATGTACCTTTGTGGATTATGCTTACGAAAAATCCTTTCCAAAATGGGCAAGGCCCTTAAGGTAAGGTTACTTCTCTGAAATGGGCAAGGCCTATAAGGTGGAGTATGGTATACCTTTGGCAAGTAGATCACCATTTCCTTTAGTGTGGGGTGAACATCAAAATTCCAAGTAATAGCTCGATTGGTCTTATATGTTGGTTGATGTCCCATCCCCGCTATGTTTATATACTATGACATTTATGTATGATGATTTTAGGCATCTTAATATAGTATTATTTTCTATATAATATCTTTTATATATATGTGCCCTTATCATCTAACATTAAAATGTTGGTTACCGTGATCGTATGCATTGCATGCCTGCATACTTAGTATATTCAAACATACTAACACAAACTTTTTGCCTACATGATCTAACCATATAGGAACTGGAGTCTTACCTTATCCACCTCTTTGTGGCTAAGTTAATTTTGAAAGTTTGCTTTGGTGAGTCCTTTATTCCAAGGACAAGACCTACCTTATATCTACCTATGCTATGTTATGATTTTCTTATGTCTTTACTTTGAGGCTGAGCCTGGGATATGTCTTGGCCCCCATTCTATCTATGACTTAGAGGATGTTGGAGTTATGTAAACTCTATGTATGAGCTTATTATGGTTAATGCTTATGGAGATTATGCTTATGTCTTATGTTATGTTGATGTTATGATGTGATGATGAGAAGGAGAAAGTCCTAAGTCCCTACTCCAATAGCGTGAGTCATATCATCCTACCCCTTAGAACTTTCTTATTGATATTGAATATGTGATGGTAAGTCTCATGCTCCTTATCCCTATAGCTTGAGTCCTGAATTCTATTCCCTTAGATTTATGTGTTGGATTGTGTGACAATGAATCTCATACCCCTTATCCTATAGCTTGAGGAATCTACCCCAATCCCATAGTCTGACTTAATAATGCATAAACTGCTCTTATAAACCAATGATGTGTTTATGGATATTATGACACTTTTTTGGGAACTCTCGTGTTCTCATCTGCCATGTCACTCCTAGGCATAGGCTTGGGTCATGACAAAGTTGAAACATTCTCAGTAGATCGCGGAACTGATTCAGTGATAAAATAGACCGTCGCTATTTTCTCAGTTTTTAGACTTCTAAACACTATCATATTTGGCTATGACTATACAAATTTGGCGATCCACCGAATTAATTTTGGACACATCTCATGGACACCTTAATAATGGTCTGTGAAAGGCTTCACTGTCTATGAAAGGCTTCATTGTCCGTGGACCTTTTGCGCAGGTGTCCGGGCCCAATTTTTAAGTCTTCTTCATTAATGGTTTTTTTTGTAAGTTTGGGTTAACATTGATAATCAGGCAGCAAAGGCGGTGCGTATGAGAATTCGGCACATTTCCTAGCCACTTTTAGTGGTCAAAATGACCATTGCCGAATTTGACTAGCAAGGCCGACAATCCTATAGGTCAAAATTTGATCTTATTGCATTAAAATGAACCCAAAAAGTGCCTAAAAATATGCCTTAGAAGTACCTAGAATTCTAATTTTTATATATCTTAAAATTCATGCGTGATATCAAAAATCTGACTTCATATTCTTGATCAAGGGGCAAAATTGAGTGGAAGATAGGTATGACCCCAATTTAGAGCAACCATAGCGAAATTTGATTTTCTCGTGTTTGCGCAAAATAGTGGCGATCCGCCAAGTTTGCACAACCGTTGTGAACCAGTGTAAAATATGCCTCCGCGATAGGTTCGCATTGCGGACCAGACGCGGACCTATGTATTTGGTTGCCAATTATTTTTATCTCGATCCAAGGCTTTTAGGTCTTTGGGCCTAAGTCTTCCCATGCATGAAAATACCTATATTTAGCCATATTTTACCTTCATATTATAGAAGACATTCTCCAGTACTCTCTCAAACACTTAGACAAACATTTTACCTAAAACTTCAAGTCCCAAAACTCATCCGGATCTTAAGGACTTCACTCAAGCTTCAAGTCTCCATTTCCAATCTTCATCAAGAATTCTCCAAAGTAGAATGTGACGATTTAAGCATGTTTTGAGTTATGAATCTTTGATCTACATTGATATTTAATAAAGGATTTTGATGTATATTTCATGATGGTGTTACCAAGTGTTGGTGGGACATTTTACATTGAATTTTCTTGCAAGATTTCATTCTTAAATTGTATAGTTTTACACTAGTATTACACACCTATCAAGTATTTGATAAAATGTCCGGTTATGAATTCTTGAGTTGTTAAAGGTCTAAAGCATGACTTTGATTTGAATGACTTTATGATGATTAAAAATTGTATATATGTGTCATTTTTCCCCTATAATGTTGTGAATTGACCAACCTTCGCTCAAAGGGTTGTAGGCTCAGGTAAACACATTGAGAGGTTGGTACCTTGACTGCCTTGCTCGGGAGGTAGTAGGCCTGGGTAACCATATTGAGGAGTTTGTACCTTGATTACCTCGCTCGGGAGGTAGTACGCCCGTGCTACCATAATTGGGGGGTATGTACCTCAATGACCATATTGAGGGGTTTGTACATTGATTGCCTTGCTCGGGAGGTAGTAGGCTCGTGCTACCATGTTGAGGGGTATGTACCTCAATAACCACGTTAAAGGGTTTGTACCTTAATCGCCTCTCCAAAGAGGTAGTAGGCCTTAGATATTCTATATTGATAGTTACTTCTTACACATGTATTATATACTATGAAAGCATGATTTACTCTAAGCATTATTTATGCATGCCATATTGCAATATGTTTATTCATTGCCTATGTTTATGTATTTCGATTATGTTGCTTATCTCTTATTAATTGCATCCTACATACTTTGTACATTCAAATGTACTAATGCATACTCTATCTCTACATGATATTCCTATACTTATCATGTAGGAATCGAAGCCCCGCTTGATCATCTTCCTCCTCCATGTGGCTCGTACGATATCTCTCAAGCTAGTTGGTGAGTCCTCAACTCCGAAGATGATGTCTTTTGCTCTTATGTTATGTTGAGACTCTCTTTCCTTTATTTGTATGCTTTGACTATGAGGGTGAGCTCGGTTGCTTATCTTGACCCCCCCTAAGTTCTATATTTAGAGATGTTGTTGGACAAGTTATGTAATGATGCTATGAGATTGACTCTCTCTTGACTCTTTAATGTTTTATGATATGGAAAAGTTCCCTTAGTCCCTTATACTTGCTTTATACTCTTGTTGTTGTTTTATTACTTCTGTGACCAGTGATGTGTAATGATATGTTAAGATGCTTGCTTGGGGTCCCTTCTAGTTCCCCATACATCGTGTCATATCAAGGCCCTTGGCTTGGGTCGTGACAAACTTGATATCAGAGTACTAAGTTGTTAATGGTCCTTGGCATCCAACAGACCACATCGATTAGAGTCTTATTCATGGTTGTGTTGTGCACTACAACTATGAGTAAGAAGCTATGAGACATTTTAGGAAATGCTTACCTTCTTCTTGGACTATGTCATGCTATAGAAGTTAAGGTAGTATTTCCCCCCTAACGATTGTTCTTTTCTATGCTAGATTATGCCTAACACAAGAAGATGAAGAGCCCGCACACCCGAGGAATAGCTGGCTTATGGTGAGCTCCAGGATGCTCTTACTTTGCTAGCTCAAATTATGGCTAACCAAGCCAACGAAGGGGCCCAAGCCCCTCATACTCCTACTCTGGTATCTCGAGTGAGAGACTTTATGAGGATGAACCCACCGAAGTTCAATGGGTCTAAGGTGGATGAGGACCCTCAAGAATTTATTGATGAGGTATACAAAGTGTTGGCTATCAGAGGTGTAAGGTCGAAAGAGAAAGCAAAGTTGGTAGCTTACCAACTTAAAGAGGTGGCCCAAATATGGTACACTCAATTGAAAGAGGAGAAGGGAACAATGTGGTTCTATGGGAGGAGTTTAAGGCTGCTTTCCTCAACCAGTTCTTTCCTCTTGAGCTTAGGGAGGCCAAAATAGTGGAGTTCATCAATTTGAAGCAAGGGTCCAGGAGTTTGAGGGAGTATGCCCTCAATTTCAACCAACTCTCAAAATATACTCTACACTTAGTTGCCGATCCAAGGTCTAGAATAAACAAGTTCGGCTTCCTTTTTACCTAAATCTCATGTTTCTA
>DF360238.1:28656-45366 GCA_000787875.1 Solanum virginianum | reverse complement strand
ATATGTACCAAAAATTACTCATTATGGAGTAAATCGATGTTAATTAACCTCTGAGCTAAGTGCAAGCTGGGGTTTGTACTTGGAACCTGCAAGAGGAGCGATTACAAAGGTGAAATAGAAGAGCAGTGGGGAAAGTGCAATGCTTTTGTGTTAGCTTGGATCATGAACACTGTATCCAAAGAGCTTCTTAGCAGCATTATATATGCTACAGATACAGCTATAGTTTGGGCAGATTTGAAAGAGAGATTTGATAAGGTTCATGGTTCTAGAGGATATCAATTGCACAGGGATATTTGTACACTCAGTCAAGGTAATTTGTCTATATCTGCTTATTTCTCAAAATTGAGATTAGTTTGGGATGAGTTTGATGCTTTGATTCCTCCACCTACATGCAATTGTGATAAATCTAGAACATACATAGATCATTTAGCTTGCTTGAGGCTGTTTGCATTTCTAATGGGACTGAATGAGACATATGGCCATGCTCGTAGCCAAATTCTCATGTTGAGCCCCTCGCCTAATGTTAGTAAGGCATATGCAATGGTGATAGCTAATGAGAGTCAAAGACTTACTGTTGGTTCACATATGGGAAACAATATGTCAGAGTAGATGGCATTGTGTGCAGGGAAAGGAAATGCCTGCAATTTGCCAGAACAAATGGCATTATATGTAAGGAAAGGCAATGTCTCTAAGAAGTTTCATGCCAGGAAATTTTGTGATCACTGTAAGATCCCAGGTCATATGAGAGAAGAATGCTATAAGTTGAATGGTTATCCTCCTGATTGGAAGTTTAAGAAGAAACCAGGGGTGATGCAGAACAATAGATATCAGGATGCTGCATATCATGTCACACCTGCTAAACCTAGGATGGAGTTTGTTGATAAGTTTGTTGTTCCCATGGTGAGGGGGAAGAGTACTGAGTCTGGTCCAGTTATAGCTGCACAACCTACTTTCACTCCAAGTCAATACAACAGGTTATTGCATATGTTAGAAAGAGATGAGGCAGGTGCAGGTTCAAGCAATTCACTGGAAAATTTGGCTAACATGGCAGGTAGGACCATTATATCCAATCCTTTATCTGTGAATACTAGTAGTACATAGGTCAGGATTAAAAATAGGAGAGGAGATTGGATAGTTAACTCAGGTGCTACATGTCATATGATATGCAAACTAGATAGACTTTGCCATGCATCTAGTTGTGTAGATAAGAGAGTACACTTACCAACTGGTGAGGCTGCACTATCTGCCTATTGCACTGCAGAGTGGAGAAATAAGAGACAACCAGACAGTACTGATGACTCAATCATCTAATGCAGATAAGATTCTATAGCATAACAGATTGTGCCATCCTTCTACAAGAGTTTTGAAGCACCTTTTCACAGATGCAAACTTCAGCAGCAATGATGAATGTAGTGAGTGTCATGTCTGTCCACTGGCTAAACAAACTAGATTGCCATTTCAGTTGAGTATGTCTAGAATAGTAGAAGTTTTTTATTTGATTCATCTATATGTGTGGGGACCTTACAAAGTTGCTACTCACAATGACTTTAAATTTTTTAGCAATTGTTGATGATCATTCAAGAATGTGCTAGCTGTATTTGCTAAGATTGAAGAGTGATTTTTTTTCAATATTAAAATCCTTTATGGCATTGGTGAAAACTCAATTCAATAGGCACATAAAAAGGGTAAGAACTGATAATGGTAGTAAATTTTTTAACAGTGAATGTTGTAGTTTGTTGAAGTCTCTGGGTATAGTTCATGAAAGTAGTTGTCCATATACTCCACAACAACATGGAGTGGTTGAAAGAAAACATAGGCATGTACTTGAAGTAGCCAGGGCAATCAGGTTTCAAGGAAATATTCCTATTAGATTTTGGGGTGAATGTGTATTATCAGCTGTATATTTGATAAACAAGCTTCCTACACCAGTTTTGAAAGGAAAATCTCCTTATGAGCTGTTTCATGGACACAAGGACAAATTACTCATTTGAGAACCATAGGTTGTTTGTGCTATGCAAACAAGGTGATTAAGCAGGACAAGTTCTCTTCTAGAGCTGATGCTTGTGTTTTGATGGGGTATTCATCAACACAAAAGAGGTATTTGCTCTATAGCTTATTTCAAAGAAGGCTCATTGTCAGTAAAGATATGGTGTTCAAATAAAGCATTTTTCCTTTCAAACAGGTAACCAGCCAACACAGGCCATTATTTTCTGCTGAACCTGTTGTAGTACAGATGATTTTCTTACAGGTGATGAAGATAGAGACCTGCCTGTCCCTATGCCTATGTGTACAAGTGATACTGCACTCCTGGAGAATAATTTTATGATCATGAATAATGATGCACAAGAACCAGCAGCTAATCTCAATAATGGACCTGATGCAGAAGATGTGACAACTGAAATGTTACCCTTGAGGAATGAGGAAGTCTCAGTTATAAAATCCACTAGAACTCCCCATCCTCCTATTTGGATGAAAGATTATGTGACTAAGACCTCCTACTGCCACTCTCAAAGTAACTATGTGTCATATGACAATGTGTCTTCCAAATACAAGGCCTATCTTTCTAGATTCTCTACTGAAACTGAGCCAAGGACTTTTGAGGAAGCAATCACAGACAAAATGGATACAGGCTATGCAGGAAGAAGTGCAGGCATTGGAAGAAAATAGCACCTGGAAGATAGTTGCACTGCTTGATGGGAAGAACATTGTTGGTTATAAATGGGTCTACAAGATTAAATATAAAGCTGATGGTCACATAGATAGATTCAAGGCCAGATTAGTAGCCAAGGGATACAGCCAAACTGAAGGAATAGACTACCAAGAGATATTTTCTCCAGTTATGAAGATGATAATAGTTAGATCAATTATAGCACTAGCTGCTTCTCAGCATTGGAGCATCTTTCAAATGGATGTTTACAATGCATTTCTACAGGGGAACCTACTTGAAGAAGTGTACATGGAGCTACCTAAAGGTTTTTACAGTAGTAAGAAGAGCCAAAATCTTGTATGTAAGTTGGTGAAATCCTTGTATAGACTTAAACAGGCCTCAAGATTGTGGAATGCCAAGCTGACTGAGGCACTGCTAAGTTCAGGATATTCACAAAGTCATCTAGACTATTCTTTGTTCACAAAGAAGAGAGGTGATGACTAGTGATAGTTTTGGTGTATGTTGATGATCTGCTGATTACAGGAAATGATGCAGCATTGATAGAGGACACTAAACATACTTTGCACAGCCATTTTAAGATCAAAGACTTGGGAGAACTGAAATACTTCCTGGGAATTGAGTTTATGAGATCCAAGGAAGGCATTATGATGAATCAAAGAAAGTATGCACTTGAGTTGATAGCTGAAGCAGGCTTAGGAAATGCTAAGCCTAACATGACACCTCTTGAGTATAATCAGAAGTTGACCAGCGTGGAGTTTGATGCAGACACACCTCATAATGACATTCCAAGGTACCAAAGGCTGGTTGGGAAGCTGCTCTATCTCACCATCACAAGGCCAGACATAGCTTTTGCAGTCCAATTACTGAGTCAGTTTATGCAAAGACCCAAGATGTCACACTGGCAAGCTGCACTAAGGGCGATCAAGTATGTTAAGCTAGAACCTGGTAAAGGATTGCTTATGAGCTCTACCCAAGGATTTCAACTACATGGGTATTGTGATGCTGATTGGGCTGCATGCCCAAGCACAAGAAGATCAGTCATTGGTTTTGTCCTCAAGTTTGTAGATTCATTGATTTCCTGGAAGTCAAAAAAACAATCCACAATATCCAGGAGTTCTGCAGAAGCTGAGTACAGAAGCCTGGCTGCCCTCACAGCTAAAGTAGTATGGGTCACTAATCTCTTCAAGGAGTTAGGAGTGCATCTGATAGAGCCAACATTGATCCATTGTGACAAGAAATCAGCCTTGCAAATCACTGCTAATCCAGTGTTCCATGAGAGAACTAAACATATTGAGATAGATTGTCACTTTATCCGAGAGAAAATCCAAAAGGGACTTATCAAGACTGTCTCTGTTACCAGTAAGGATCAGGCAGCAGATTTGCTCACCAAAGCTCTTGGGAGGACACAACATGAGTTCTTAGCTTGCAAGCTTGGATTATTGAATCCCTTCAATACATCCAGCTTGAGGGGGGCTATTGGAATTATTGGTAGTTAAGGAATGGTTGTTAGAGTTAGTTAGGTTTCAATTAATTAGTTAGTTAAGTGTTAAGTAGGAGTAGTTATCTCATGTGTGCTAGTCCACAATGATAGAGTGGATATTTTCTTGTAAATATATATACATTGTTGTACATACACAGAGAGACACATAATTCATTTTCTTCTTCTTCCCAAATCTATCTTCTTCTCCAAATTCTTTGTTCAATCTTAAGCTCAATCCATATCACCATTGTCTTCATTACTAATTTCTTCACATATCAGTACAATAATCTTTCAGCTGTTTTTTAGCCCAAACCATAATCAACCCACAAAAGAAATCCAAAGCAGACCAATTTGTTCAACCCATTTCTTTTTAAATTAGCCCAAACATAGCAGCCCAAATAATTTCTAATTTTAAAATTACCTGGTCATTTTGAGTTTCAATTTCTTGGCTTTATCCTTAGCAGTCTCACGCTTCTCTTTCTTCTTCCATTTTCTGAAAAAAAAAAAAAACTAGGCTTATCAGCCATTTGGTATTTTTATGCGATAGAAAGGTTTTAGCTCATATAATCCCATGTGAAATATGTTTAGATGAGATAATATGCAGAGTAAGTGTTCTGTGCAGATTGCTTATTAAAAGTATTATTCGAATTATGTATTTCTCTCTAACAACTGTAAGCAAACAATAGTCTTAGACATTCTCTGTAATACAAATATATGTTCTTTTAAGCTTATACCTTATTAGAGTTCTGCATGCAAACTTTTTTCCCTGTTTTAAGAAATGGCATGTATAAAAATCTCAGGGGATCACAGTATGATTTGATTCATGCTATAGAAATTAATTCCGTTATGGTTTAAACTTAATGAACTTGAGGACTAGTTTGTGCTTAAGTGATATCTATGACTTAGCTTTCTGAGTTTGGTTTAAAAGTGGCCGATCCCAAGGCGGGTATCTCGATTGGCATTCACATGTTTCTTTTGTTTTGATATTAGACTAGTTGCATGACGTTACTTGGCTCTATATTAATTTTATTCGATGTTGTGAAAAGTCGAATCTTAATCTCCTCAATCACTTTTTATTTGCATGAACCCTTCGGGAGCAAAAATGAAGTCTTGATTCAAGACTCTCGCCAAAAATCAAGTCTCACCCGTGGCGTTATCATCATACTTGCGCACAAAGTCTTAGAATGTATCTGACAGCCAGAGACAAGCAAACTTGCTTGGTTCTCTGATGACAAATTTCACCCTTTTTTTTCTCCCTCTCTATGACTTATTTTACCTTTTGTATGTCTGATTTTTCTTATTCTGTTAGTTCAAACTTTAGTTTTGGTATGGGAAGATGAATTAGTTTTGTCTCAACCACTTAGTGACTTTACTCTTATTGTTAAATAGTCACTTATTCTCATAATAGTAGCTCTATCTTCGAAAGGCTTTTAAAAAGAATCAACATTTTTCTAAGTTCCAGTTGATTTTAAATGTCATGTCTTCAAAATGTGCAGATTTCCATAAGCATAAATAAGTTTTTTTTGATCTTTAAACACTATATTTAGGGGAGATGTAATGTTGTTTTATAGAAATGATTTTTTTTTTCCTAAAGCTTTCGCCATTCTATTTGGAATCCAATCTTTCAAGTTTTAAAAGTGTGATACTGATTCAGCGTTGAAAATACTTTCCTAAACTAATTTCTTTAACTTTATAATTTCTTGGCACTCTTCATAATCTCTATTAATTAATTTATGTTCGGTCGGTTAACCATTTTTTAATAGATCTCAGAGGACACCTCACCCTTTTTCTTTAGGATTAATTGAACCCTTACGTGGAATCTTATTTAGTAGACCTTAAAATGGAGTTTAACTTTAATTAATTTTAGGCGTCCTAATTCACCATAGGTGGCGACTCCTTAACTCAGTAATTTAATTTAGGAATCACCAATATGTTGTACACTATTTTGACTCGGTTAAAATGAGGTATAACAACAGTTACATTTCAAATATTATTGTAAAATGAAGTCCCTCCCCTAGCACTTTACGATCACACATCCACATAGACTCAGCAATTTCAAACATTTAAGACTTTGAATCACTAAATTTGGAGCTATATGGAGTGAGATATGTAGGTTTAAAGGTTTGAGTCAAAGTTGAAATACCCTCGCATACAAACGCAAATGGGAGGCTCAAGTTGCGAACATGACTCACCAACGAAGAAGCCTTTGTGAACGCTAGGTTGGGAAATGTGATTGCGGTGAGTAATCTCCCCCGACCCTCATGCCTGCGGGCCTAGCCATGCAATCGCAGAGGCCAAACACTCTGGCTATTGCGAACGTGACTAAAAGCTTCGCTATCATGAAGGTTAGCTTTTGCTTGCATGAGCTGATGCATTTCAGCTGATTTTTTTAGGCAATCTCAAATCTCCAATAGGGTGCTTAGGATTCATTTGAAAATCTGTGTGCAAATGAAGTATCGTACCCTGTCAAATTCGATGTTCCAGACTTAATAACGCAGTCAAAATTCTTATATAAGGCCGACTCACAAAAAGCGGGTTCCACTCCCAAGGATCATTTTCAGCCAAATCTACTAAGGGCTTGAAAATGAGTCCGAAAGTATCAAGAATCGAACAAAATATCGTTCTAGACCAATCTCGATGTTCCACCGCTAATCGCGTTACAAGAAAGTTGACTGAAGTCAAACTTGGGCCAAATTTCAAAGGCTAAAACGCTAAATGGTTTAAACTAGCATCGAAAGTCTCAAAGCTCGAGCCAACCATTCTTCTAGCCTGAAATTGTCATTGGAGCTAATGAAACTGTTAGAATTTCGTCCCGAGACCGTTTATCCTCATTTTTTATTGGAGTCAACTTTTCAAGTAATAAGGGCCTCAAAGCACGAAAAACTATACTAAATCCAAATGAACGATCATACAACTAAACTATCAGTGTCAATAAGTAATAAATGACTTGAGGTCGCTATGAAAAAGCTCTAAACAATGAAAAAAACGATCACACAAAAATGACTTGAAGGGTCATTACAAATTTTTATGAATACATGTATTTATAGCTTATAACAAGATCACAAATTTTAAAATTTTTACCGCATATAAAATTATGATATTGATATTGTATTTTTAATAATTGTATTTTTCTTTTTTAAAATTCATGATTTGTCAAATTGCATCATACACACACACACATATTCTAGGCACAAGTGTCCGTGCTAGCATGAGCCCAATATTTATTATTCTTTGTCTCAATTTATATGACATTGATAGAGTTTAGAAAGTTAATATAGAATTTAGAGAGCAAATTAAATTTTAATATAATTTTTATATATTTAAAGTTATTAATTATTGTGATTTATAATATCTTTTACGTAATTTTAGATTATATATGTTCCTTCATCCCAATTTATGTGACACCGATAAAATTTTAAAACTCTTAATTATTGTAATTTATATTATTTTTATGTCATTTTCAAATAATATATGTTACTCTTCTATCCATATTTATGCGACGCTAATTCAAAGATCAATCAAACTTTTCATATGTCTTTTAAATAATTTAAGGTATTAATTATTATAATTTTTAATTTTTTAACGTAATTTTGAAATACTATAAATTACTCATTTTGTCCCAATATAGGTAGCACAAAAAGAATTTCAAGGAATCAATAAGATATTGTTAATTATTAAGATTTTCAATATTTTTATATAGTTTTCGAATTAAATAATACATATTTCTCCTTCTTTTTTTTTTTTTTTAATTTTATGCTATATCCATAGATTAATTTTAAGAATCAATCAAGTTTTTCTATATATATATATATTTTAAATATTTCAAGTTGTCAATAGTCATGATTTATGATTTTTTATGTAATTATTAACCATAAACAAATAACTCAAAACGAAACAATCATACAAAAATTACAAATATATTCTCCAAGTGCTTAAGTAGATATGTCAATCTACAACCTTCTTGAACACCTTAACTCTCTCTTATTATATGTGATGATAAAATTATTATTTTTTTGGTTTTATTTTAATTTAATTAGTGTATAATTTTTTCAGAATTATGAGACGCTTTTTAACTATAATCTTCTTAGTTTAAAATTCATATCCTTCAGTTACAACTTTGTTATTTTGAATATCAATAATATTTGTGTATATTTTATAACTGTTTTGAGTAAAAAGTTAATGAATAATGACGAATTTTTTTTAAATTATGAACATTTTAATGAACCTCTTCACATTATATGACAGAAAAATGATTTACTACCACACAAATATATATTATAATTTATTTTAGAGTAAAACTTTTAAATTGTTATTCATAGCCACTCAAAGTTTATCGATATTAATAATATTTATCATATATTTAATAAAATAATTTAATATAATATTCTATTAAAAAATACAACAACAACACCATACCCAGTGAAATTCCACAAGTGAGGTTTGGTGAGGGTAGAATATACGCAGACCTTATCACTACCTCATAGAAGTAGAGAGACTATTTTCTGAGAACCCTCGTCTCAAAAACCCATACGCAAAATAAACTAGATATAACACAAAGTAATAGAAAGGGAAAAAGCAAGAAGAAAAAGAAAAATAAATATAAAAAGTAAAAAATTAAAAATTTTAATATTTAAGCAACAAATAATGACACATATATTATAAAATACTACTACTCTTCTACCTTATTAAAAAATAAATTTATGAATAAATCTTAGACCCCTAAATTTTTTTCATAACTAGTGTATATATAAATATAAACAAATGGGGTGTAACTTGTAAGTATGCATATTTTCCATAGTTCCGTGTTCTAGGAAATATGCTTATACTATTTTTGGAAAAATCCACCAACTAGTTTGTCCGTTAATAGTAGGACAAACACCATTTCCCATAAAAACAGAACAACTTTCTGCTAACGTGAAAGACAGATGTCTGTTAATTGCTAAACCAATAGGAGTTCGACAACACCAAACGTTAAACTTTTCGCCGTTAAAGCTTTTATTATTTGTCCCTCCATCCACTGCCTTCCCAACCAGTCAATTCCACAGGCTGCAGCCGGTTCCAACACTAGTTAAGATCTTAACCATGGTTAAATTTATGAAAGGCCCTCTTCAGTCTTCATCAATTCAGCTTTCTCTTTCTGTGTCTCCCTCCTCACACCCAAAAATCCTTGAAGATATATAGAGAGAAAGTTGTTGAATCTTGCTATTTCTGGGTTTTTGATTTTGTTGGTCAGTTTGCATGTTTGGATTGTTGGAGCAATTTTTGACGACGGACTTCTCGGTGCTGTTCATCTGAAGTTGATTTATGTGAAGGAAGATTACTGTTTTTGTTTTGTTTTGTTGTGGATTGATTTGTACTTGAGGTGTTTGGAGAATGAGAGATCTGTGTTGAGAGTATGAGCAAAGAAATGGCTACTTCTGAGAGTTGCCGGAATGCTACCGGCGCCGGAAAAGGTAATTTTTCTGTAATAGAAAGGATTTACCAAGTAATTTTACCATATGCAACTTGCCCGTTTCATTTCTGCGAGGTGGTTGTTATTGTGCCTCAAAATTGTCACTACAGGACATCAATTCTGTATTTGCTGTAATTTGTTCCATAATTTTGTGAAAATTTCTGTAATTTGTTCTATAATTTTGTGAAATTTTCTGTAATTTATTCCATAATTTGAACTTCCCCATGGTTGTGTTTGAAGTAGATGCTGAGAAAGCGTTGTACACGGAGCTATGGCGTGCATGTGCCGGTCCGCTTGTGACAGTGCCACGTGAACATGAGCTGGTGTTCTATTTCCCACAAGGTCATATTGAACAGGTTTGCGTCTGTATGCCCTTTCTAAATTGAGGTAATGAACTTGATTTCCTGAACGATAATTGTACCAATGAATCAACTAGGCTTCATCCAGACTAGTTGGAATTTTCCTTATTCATTTTGAGATGATGTGTTTGAGGTTGGAGTAATTTGATGTGTTTGTATGCTAGGTTGAAGCATCAACAAATCAAGCTTCAGACCAGCAGATGCCAGTATATAATCTTCCTTCTAAGATCCTCTGTAGTGTAGTAAATGTCCTGCTGAAGGTAACTTTTTTTGTTGACTACAGGATTGTGCAATGTTGGTGTTTATATTTTGACTTGTGTGTTCACAGGCTGAACCAGATACTGATGAGGTGTATGCACAAGTGACTTTGTTGCCAGAACCAAATGTAAGTTTACAATGTGCCAACCAAGAATTACTTGTTAAGTATTTTTTTTTGAAGTTCCTATGTTCGTTTTGAGACTTCAAATATTTCTGATCTTTGAATTGGACATCTAATTTAATGGAACATCCTTGTAGCAAGATGAGAGTGCGGTAACGAAGGAACCAATGCCCTCTCCACCACCACGATTCCATGTGCACGCTTTCTGTAAGACATTAACAGCCTCTGATACCAGCACTCATGGAGGATTTTCTGTCTTGAGACGGCATGCTGATGAATGCCTCCCACCTCTGGTCAGAAGAATTGCTTCTCAATGCAGTTATGGTGCCTGTATTTGGATAATGTAAGTTGCTTATGGTGGTATTTTTGTAACAGGATATGTCTCGGCAGCCTCCGACACAGGAGTTGGTGGCCAAAGATTTGCATGCAAATGAGTGGCACTTCAGGCACATATTTCGGGGTATGATGCTTAATGCATTCTTATTCACCCTGTGTCTTTAAATTTTGTGACATGTACCAGTACCACATTCCTCTTGGGTCAATCTTTGCAGATGTAAAAAATAAATGCACCATTCACAACATTGTCTTTTCATAGATCACAGGCTAATTTAATTTGTATGCTTATATCTTCATCAAATTTTATTCATTTATGTATCATGTGAGTTACAGTGTTGTAATATTGTGAGTTGAAGGCAATACATTGTGACTTCTGAGACCTTTTAAAAATTTTAAGCTCATAGTTTGGCATAAATTTGGAGGGATGGGGAGGAATCCCTCCCTCTATTTTAGTGATAAATCAATTGCATGTCATATTGTTTAATTGGTTTATATAAGTAACTCAAGGAAACAAAACTACGTTATGATCTCTAAACAATGAGATAGAATCTGTGTGAGGAAGAAACACATTGGATTTCTTGCTGGAGGAAAGGGATGAGTAAAGAAAAATTCCTACTGTAATTCAGAGACTAATATAAAAATTTTTTTTGGTTGTGGTATTAAGGGTATTCTATTGAACTTTTCACCCCCTTCTCTTATTCTTTTTTTGGTTGCATGGGAATTTCTTTTGAGAGTGTTGAGCATTATTGCTTGATGTTAGCGTGGTACTTAACTGCATTAGTTTGTTGTTCTTCCTATGTTCTGAGTTTTATTTCCACGCTATTATCAGGCCAGCCTAGGAGGCACCTTCTTCAAAGTGGTTGGAGTGTCTTTGTAAGTTCGAAAAGGCTTGTTGCAGGGGATGCATTCATATTTCTTAGGTTGGCATGAACATACAGTCTCTTTTTTCTGTTCTTTAGTTTTCATTAAATTCTGAAATGTTGGTCACTCTATTGTCAGAGGTGAGAATGGGGAGCTTCGTGTTGGAGTTCGACGTGCCATGAGACAGCAGGGTAATGCTCCATCATCAGTGATATCCAGTCATAGCATGCATCTTGGTGTACTTGCTACCGCTTGGCATGCCATTCAGATGAAAACACTGTTCACAGTATATTACAAACCAAGGTAACTGATCCAAAGAACCAGGGGAAAAAAATAGTTTAAGCTTGTTCCACGAATTGAGATCTACATGATGAAAGGGTTTGACTTTGTTACCTATTTATAGCACTGGGATTTCCCTTCTTCACCGCTATAGCATTATGTATCGTAGGACGAGCCCTGCTGAGTTTATAGTTCCGTATGATCAGTATATGGAGTCTCTGAAAACCAATTACTCCATTGGGATGAGGTTTAAAATGAGGTTTGAAGGTGAAGAAGCTCCAGAGCAGAGGTACGTTAGCAGCACTAGAAGGATCATTTTTCTTCTTTAATATTACATGTGGTTCTAGATGGTTTAGACTTTGATATTAATAGAGCATATTTGTGTTATGCGCTTTCAAGTCAAACTTACACTATTTCGGTGACGTTTTGCATTAAATTAATTGCTTTTCCCAGAACCCCTGATTTTGTTGTTTACTCCAAAATCTTATAGGTTTACTGGAACTATAGTTGGAATTGAAGATGCTGACCCCAAAAGGTGGCCCGAGTCCAAATGGAGATGCCTGAAGGTAGAATCTACTTTCACTTTTTTCCTGGTTGGTTATCTCTCTGCCATATTTAACACTGAAGTATCATTCTTTCTCCTCTAATTTAAGGTTCGATGGGATGAAATTTCTGCTATTCCTAGGCCAGACAGAGTTTCACCCTGGAAAGTAGAACCAGCTCTTAGCCCTCCTGCACTTAATCCACTTAGGCAGAAAAGGCCTCGATCAAATGTTCTGCCCTCGTCTCCTGATTCTTCTATTCTTACTAGGGAAGGTATAATAATAACTCACTCATATATTTGAATTCCATATCCTGCATTGTGTTTATATCTATGTTTCAAGCTGAGTGTTTGTTATGTACTTTTGGCACTTTTTTAAGGTTCATCCAAACTAACTGTAGACCCTTCACAAGCCAGTGGGTTTTCAAGGGTCTTGCAAGGTCAAGAAATATCGACCTTGAGAGGAAATTTCATAGAAAATAATGAGTTAGACTCTTCTGAAAAGCCAACTGTATGGCCACTGTTACTGGATGACGATAAGGCTAACGTTCATTCTGCATCAGGGAGATGTCTATCAGATAAATGGCTGCCTTCAGGGAGGCCTGAATCATCTTATACTGATCTTTTATCCGGTTTTGGGGGGCAATCGAGTTCCTCCCATGGGTTCCATTTATCCACCGAGGGACAAACAGCACCTGCTAGCTTGGTTAAACATCAAGCACTGGACAAAGAAAATGATTTCAGTGTACTGGGAAAACAATGGTCACTAGTGTCTTCTGGTCTCTCGCTTAATCTGATGGATTCAGGATTGAAGGGTGCGGATACTCTTCATCAAATGCTGGGAACATCTCGATTCAATGGTTTTAACGAGTATCCAACCCTCCCTGGTCATAGAACTGGCAATCAGCAGAGAAATTGGTTAATGCCCCATTCTGTATTGCCTTATATTCAGATGTCCACTCGTTCTGGAGAAATTATGCCTCAACCCATGGTTTCACCACTGCCCGAAGCCGTGAAACCCAAAGAAGGGAACTGCAAACTATTTGGCATTCCCCTTCTAAGTAAATGTGCCTCGATAGATCATGTCATGTTGCAGAAAAATTCTCCTATTGACTCTACAAATAACATGCATTTTGGTATGCATCCATGTCAGTTCCCTATAACTGAAGCTGATCAAAGGTCTGAGCAATCAAAGGGATCAAAGCTACCAGATGATAGCATCACAGTTAATGATCAGGAAGAACAACTCCAAACGTCTCATCCTGGTACTCGAGATAGAGAGAGCAAAGGCCTTGTTAATTCAACAAGGAGTTGCACCAAGGTTTGCACCTAGTCTTTTGGCTTAGCTCTTGCTTATGACATTCTGTGTAACTTCAATAATTTGGGTTATTTTGATTCAAGGTTCATAAACAGGGTATGGCCCTTGGAAGGTCTGTGGATCTTGCAAAGTTCAACAACTATGAAGAATTGATAGCTGAACTGGATCACCTTTTTGATTTTAATGGTGAGCTCCAGGCTCTGCACAAGAACTGGCTGGTTGTATATACTGATGATGAGGGTGACATGATGCTTGCCGGAGATGATCCGTGGCAGTAAGTGCTCTCCTTATTCTTTGTGATGCATAAAGGATGTAAGATGATTATCTTTCAGTGCTTCCTATGTTTTGCAGTTATCTGGATTCTTATGCTGCTTTGTTACCTGTTGGTCTTTGTGAAACAGAGAATTTTGTGGTATGGTTCGCAAGATTTTTATCTACACAAAAGAAGAGGTTCAACGGATGAACCCTGGGACTCTCAATTCAAAAGACGAGGACAATTCTTCTGTTGCAGAAGGCTCTGATGCTAAAGAAGTGAAGAATCTACGGCTTCCTTCTGATTCCAGTCCTGAAGATTCATAGAGAGGTCCTCCTTAATTGAGGTATTGAAAGTAAAATGCTAAATAAAAAAACGTCTCCATTGACTTATTTTCAGCTGTTGCTTTTATTATTTACTACTTCCTCTGATCAATTTATGTGAAAGGTGTTTGACTGGGCACATAATTTAAAGAATGAAAGGAAGTCTTATAAAATGTGTGGTCTAAAGTAAGTCATAGATGTTTGCGTGACTATATCATCTCATTAGGGGTAAAATGAGAAGTTTATCGTTAAATTGTTATTACTAAATATAGAAAGGTGTAATTCTTTTTGTGATTGACTAAAACAGAAGATTTCCACATAAATTGGGACAGGTGTGGAGTGACAGTTGCCCTGCTGCAGTTTCTAGTTAGTTGACAACTTCCAATCTAATTTGACAGGTTTCTAAAAGTCTGTGGAAAAGACTACATCCACCCAGCTGTTGCATTTTGGGGGATTCTGGAAGGTGGCAACCCACATCCAGTCCCTTTTAGCTTCCAGATGGCTAGTCTCCACATTGATACAACTTCTGTATTTTGTAGGTTCAGCCCCTTTTTGGAGCCAACTTATGGTGACTTATCTATGCACATAATACATGAATTATCAGCCTGGTCATAATCTTGCTTTCGCTTATTTCCCCATGTACATACCAAGTTTTAACAATTTCTCTAGCAGCTCTAGATGTAAATAAGTTGATACAACAGCATACCTTGTCTACTGATACTTCATGTACCACTGGTAGCCAACTGCTTTGAGTACCCTACCTATATCAGGCTACCAGCAGTAACGGTCATCCGGGTGAACATCTATTGATAGTCATGCAAATTTTGGTCGTATGAGTTGAAAAGATGTTGATATTTGGTTATTACAAACAATTCTTATTGATCAAGTTACTGCTTCATCCCTTTTGATTAACCATGTTGACACCCACATACGGCCAGCTTCTTCTGCAAACATCGCAGTTATAGATTCTCTCTATTCCTGAATTGGAAAACTTTCCCCAATGCTTTGGTGACATTGTTACCAGAGTACTGGAGGGCCGGAGCTTGGCCTGACAACAAAGAATTGGCTCGGTTGATTAATATGGATGCAGAACACAGCTTATAAATGTGGGGCATTTGGAGCCTGTGGTGACAGTAAACGGGATTGGTACATATAATGTTGAGAACTTATCTCTTGTCTAGCCACTTTTCCTTCAGGATATCTTATGGTGATTTCATTGAAACTTTATAGTGCAGACAGCAAATAGATGTTGCTGAATATAGGTATTGTTATCTCTATGCTATTAAACAAGCATATGGTTCATGGATCATGTGCTTGCCACCCACCCCATGGGATGATCCTGAAGACATCTCTGATGGCAAATAGATGTTGCTGGATTCATTATATATAAGAAAAGATAGCACAACTGCTTTTGGTAAATGATTGCTGTCATAAACTCGCATCATGTGCATGGATTTGTGTCCACCCATCCTTGGGACAGTGAATGGTGTTGCTGAATGTACTATGGTTCACCTTTCCAGAACGATCAAGGACACTGTTGAATAACCTCCATTTGGGGCTTCTATTTAAGCAGTACCGACGTCATTTAAAGCTTTGCTGTTAATCTTTTGTATGGCTTCTGCCTTCTTTAATGAATGAACCAATTTACTCCCTCCACTCTTTTCCAGCGTCCGCCCCACCTCCCTCATTGCACGAATACATTGGTGTCTTAAATCTATTAGTAGATTTTATTTGATAAACCGCAACAAATTATGATTGAATACCTTTACACTTTGTTTGGATGGTCGTTATATATTATTTTATAATGTATTGTATTGTACTATATTATTTGAATGAATACAATGTTTGGATAGATTTTACTGTCTATTGTTACATAATATTATTTATTCATAATTTAAATGATAAAATTATAAAAAGCTGTAGGGTATGTGGTAAAGCTACTATGAAGAGATGGGGTAAATGATAAAATAAAATTATTAAATAATAAATAAAGCAAAAAATGAGAAGATATTAAAATAATGATGCAATCGCATAAATCAATTGTTATAATGATTGATTTTAAATGATACAATACAATGAATTTTAAGTAATAATTAAATCAAACATTGTATTTAAACTAACAACATAACTTTTAAGTAATAATCAAATCAAACATTGTATTTAAACTAATAATATAATGGATAATAATCATTCAAACAAGGTGTAAATATGTGATTAAGAGTTTCTGCTACTCAAAACTTTGAAAGAGTGTCTGCAGGTGTTTTAAAGCATTCATTATATAAATAAATTTTCTTAAAATATGTTACAATAACTCAAAACCTCATATATTTCAATTAATGTTGTTATTAGTAGTATTATAGAGACAAAGTTCCTAGAGATGTTTTATGGAGGTGTCTAGAGATGAAGGGTGTGCCTTTGGTGCTTATCAGGGCGATTAAGGATATGTACGACGGTGCCCAAA
>DF360238.1:0-27603 GCA_000787875.1 Solanum virginianum | reverse complement strand
CAGCCTCTCTATTTAGGTAGTGGTAAGGCTGCGTACATCCACCCTCCCCAGACCCCACTTGTGGGATTTTACTGGGTATGTTGTTGTTGTTGTTGTTAGTAGTATTATAGAAGAGGGAGTTGTCCAGCCAATCACAGTAAGGTATCAACATGCCAACTATATGTCAATAAAATTGAAGCTGAGGTTATTTAGTCATTTTACATATCAACTGATGTATAAATTGAAGCTGAGAATTGATGTATGAATACTTGCTAAGTGCACGTGGCTTATATCCCACAGGCCAACTCATATAGTGGAAAAATCCTCGCCTCTTCTTTTGACAGATGGTATCAACATGCTAGCTATATGTGAACTAGCACATGTAGTACTAAAATCCTCACCTTTTCTTTACCAAAGAAGATTAGGGTTTAGTACACGTAGCTTATATCCCAAGAGCCACCACATGTGGTGGAAAAATCGTCACCTCTTCTTTTCGAAAGATCAGTATTTGTAAGTTTCATAGAAGTAATAATTCTCTTCCTCTTTGGTAAGCTCAATTGGTGGTTCTTTGTTAAAAAAATATGATTTTTCGGCATTCTTCCGTGTTTATCTTGAATTTCGAGATTTTATTGAAATTAATTGTAAAAAATTGGATTCTAGGGTTAGGGGAATATGGATATTTATACTACCTGTTTCATCGGGACGCTATAGTGCGCTATGTTCAGGAAAAAAAGATTGAGTCTTGGGCTATGCACATTGTATAAACACTCTCTGATTGCACTGAATTTCGTGGGCATAAAGGTTTAGGATTTTTGAATGTTTTGTTTTGTGTGTGTTCTGGGCGTCATTGTTGTGTGTGATTTTTATCTTTCTCGCTGTTCTTGATTTCCCTATGCTGATTTGTTGAATCTCTTCTTGAATTTGAGCAGAATTGAAATTAAGGCTAAATTGCAGTCATTCGAATTCAAATGTTTGGGTGGTTAATTGATTGTGAATTTTTGTTCTATTTTTTGTTGAAGTATTCATCTATAGATGGAGTGCACGAAGTCTCTTTCGGGCTTGATTTGATAGGGGTTTTGTGAAATCGTTCACAAAAGTGAAACGATTATACATGTTAATAGCACTCGATAAAAATGAGGCTTCTTCGGCTCGCCAACAAGCAAACAAAATCGCTATAATCCATACTTTTCCATTCCCTGAAGTAGTTGCACTTCCATAAACATACATTAGTGAAAAATATTTCCGTTAATTAAATAAGAGGACTACTTTCAGGTGTTGGTTGTTAAATATTCCAGCAATGGTGTGAAAGATCAATTTCATGAGGAAGCTAAGAACATATGAGTAGAAAATAACATATTGAGGTCTTTACGCAGCAACAATATACTTTGTTACAAGAGATTATGAATTGCTACCATTAGTTGAGTCGATGAAGTAATGTGAACTTAGGATATTCTGTTTTTCTTTACTGTATGGCAGAACAAAACTATTAACCTGCAGAGTTGTATGGAAAAGGGACCTCAAGAAATATACCAACCAATTTCTTCGTCGCCCTACCCATTATATTGGTGAAAATTCCTCCCGGCAATGATAGTTTTCTGTGAGTTAATATTTTGGTTGAATAGAAAAATTCGATTTCTGCTTATTTGCTGAATTTTTCGTATCTTTTTTATATTGTAGGTAAGGTGTTTGATAAAATGCCTATTCACTTGATTTTTAGTATGTTTTTGGCATTGCATGTAAGGTGTTTGAGCGTATTTACAACATTATAATATTGTGTGAGCAGTTATCCCAGCATGCAGAGATTCAACACAAATGATATCACAAAAGAAACCGAAGAATGGACATGTAAGGTATAAGTCCTTGAAAAGGGCACACCAAGAAATAGCTTGCAAAAACCCAAGAAATATCAGCTTATACTGCTCCGGGATGAAGAGGTATATTTTTACTCTATTTCGATTTGGTTAGATATACAACTTTTGCAACAGTAATAGATGAAATTGGCTTGATAAGTCAAAATGGGTGGATTTAATGTTTTAAGAACATGAAGATGAGAGAACAAGAATAGAGAGTATTTGTACACATTCTAGGATGGGATTTGGCTGAACTCAATAGAAATAGTGTCTTTGTGTCAATATTAAATTTTGACATCCATTATGTTCTTATTATTATTACTCAAAATTCAAAACTCATGAAATTAATGGAGGGGTTTATTGGTATTGAAGTAGAACCATAGTATGGATCACCTTGATGATGATGAGGCGAAGAGCAATTTGTGATACTGAGGAAGTTAAGTTTCCAATATTGTTGAACTAAATATTAAGTCTTAATTATAATGTCTTCACTAGGCCAAATAATATCACTGTTGTATGGAGAAGTTGTTAAATCTTGGAGATTATTGGAGTAAAAATTTTGTGTGTCATGAGGATCAAAGAGAGGGAGTTGTTGAGAATGACAAAATTGTGGCAATAATAGATTATCACTTGATGAGATTGAACCAAAATGGATTGAAAAAGTCAACAAAGTTGAGAATATTAGTGATGCCCCATGATGTGATCATATTCTTAATCATCACCACTTGCAGTTGTACACTACCACTATTACATTAATTTGGTCCCTAAAATTTGATGTGATACGTGCCAAAAATCAATAAGGGTACTGGAGCAATTGAAGAAAAAGTGTAACGCCACTGCGTGAATATTTAAATAGCATGAATTTTTTTTTAAAAAAAACCCGACTCTCTATTCGCTATTTTTTTTTATTCTTTTAAAGTTCAGTTTTCATTCCTCATGTATCTTTGAACTAACTAATTATTTCAATTTACCCGCAGGAAACACAAGTCCAATGCATTATAATTGATGCTGATATAAAACGTTATGCAGAGTTATTTCTCTCATTGCATACCTACTTAGTATCAGGTGCAACAGTTAAAGAATCAAATAATGCATATGGACCAATCAATAGATTCACTTGGGTAATTGATAAAGGTACTACCGTGAAGCCAATAGAAGAGGTCGACCCATCGGAGAATCCATTTTTTTAGCGTCTAGGTGTTTATTAATTTGTGATATCTCTCTATTTTAGCTTCTAGGTTTCATTATTTGGTTGTTTCTCTACTGTAGTTTTTGCTAGGAATGGAACAATTGATGATGTAAATGTGTTAATTGTTAGGCATAATTTGTGTTTCACAGAGAGTTGTAAAGAAACAGTCACATAATAATGCGTATTTGTATTCAAAAACTTTTGCATTCATTTGTAGAGAAAACAAATAGTCGAGTAGTAGCTATTTCTATGAAATTTGTTTTCCATTATGATCTTTTTAATTCATCGAGGAATGTTATTCAAAATTGTGTTCGTCGAACATACACAACAATGAATACAATGCTTGATAACAATCAATGCTTGATAACAATGAATACACTGCTGGGCCCGTGCTTGTATGGGCATCCTGTATCTAGTGTATAATTAAAGATAGAAGACACAATCTATCTATTTATATATAAAGTTGAATCTAAACATGCTGATGTGGCATGCTTTATTAATCACGATTACTATTTATCTTTTTTGTTCTTTTCATGGGGTAGGGAAAGAGAAATGGAGAGGGGAATTATAATGTGCGAAATTGAACCCTCATCAATAAGGTGAGAGTTCAGGTGGTCAACCAATTGAGCTACTAAGATTCCTTGACGATCACTATTTATGTATTTTCTTAGAATTTTGATTTTTTCCTCTCATTTTCTGTTCAAAATCTTTTAAAAAATGTATTCACTTTATTATCATTTATTTACATTTAACTATTTCTTTCAATAGAAATTGTGTAACAGCTTAGTACATAATGGTGTGATTAAGTGTGCATCATAACACACAATTTCTCCAATTAAACTGTTGCTTCAACCCACGTGATAGCCGTTTCTCTTGATGCTTAATCACGTATACTTAAGAGCCCGTTTGGCTTAATTGATTTTTTTTTTTTAAAAAGTGCTGAAATTTATCTGAAAAATAAGCAATTATGTGTTTGAATAAAAGTGATGTAGCTGAAAAAAGTTGTTGATATGTTTGGCACATAAGTGCTCTTAGAGTCCGTTTGGCTTAGCTGAAAAAAATAGTTTTTTAAAGTACTTCTAATGTACTTTTTAAAATGCTGAAATTTATTTGAAAAATAAGCAGTTATGTGTTTGGATAAAAGTATTGTAGCTGAAAAAAAGTTATTGATGTGTTTGGCGTATAAGTGCTGTTAAACACATTTTTATATAAAAATGTCTAGAATACCATTCAAGTTGTTAACATTATAAAAACTGATTACTTTAAAAAAATTGCCTAAAAAAATAAAATAAAGTAAAATAAATTTATATTTTGATTCGATATCAATATAAACTTATTACTTAAGTAAATTTTATATACGTAATTTATTTTTAATTTTTAAAATATATAATTTGGATAGATCTCATGAAAATTTTGAGGTGTCTTTTTTTTCATGATTGAAATCGAAACATGATTGAGATATTCAATTGTCAAAATATACCAATTATTTCAATTTTCTCTTGTCCTCTCAAGAAACTTCCAACATTTAACCAATCAATAATGCTTATTTTCTTTCTAATGGCATGCACAACGCTTCTTATTTCACATAAAGAATATAAGATATTTTTAATTACATTCATGAATAATAATATTTATTTATTATTCACGTATTTTTCTTATTATCATAAATTATTTATTAAAAAAATAGTGAAAGAAGGACAATATATCTAAATAAACATACATTCATATTCCAATATTAGAAGATTTGATACAAATAGAAGTTTTTAAATAAACGAAAAGAGCAGCGGCGAGAAGAACACTACTAATGGTTTCGAAGAGCAGAAGAACACTGGGATGTGGTTTATTGAATTGAAATAATAAGAAGAGAGAGTAGTTAGGGTTATTAGCGGCGAGAAGAGTACTGCTAGGCGATGGTTTCGAAGAGCATAAAACCGCTGGGCTGTGATTTGAATAGAATTAATAAGAAAAGAGAGAGTAGTTAGAATTACTTTAGTTAAGGATATTTTTGGGAATATGAAAAATATTTAGGGTAAATAGGTAATTCTTTTGGTCAAACTATAACAACTTTTAAGCTAAAAAATAAAAAGTTGGGGGGCAGGGGTGCTGCTTTTAACTTTTAACTTATTTTAAGCAAATTTTAACTTTTTTAAAGTTGTTTTGAAAATTGCCAAACACTTTTATCAGCTAAAAAGAACTTAAAAATAGGTTTGACCAGCTTTTACGCTAAGCCAAATGGGGTCTTAAGCACTTTTTTAATTAAAAATGTCTGAAATGCCTTTCAGGCTGTTAACATTATAAAAACTGATTACTCTAAGATTTTTATGTTTTAAAAAAATAAAATAAAGTAAAATAAATTTATATTTTGATTCAATATCAATATAAACTTATAAATTAAGTAAATTTTATATACATAATTTATTTTTAATTTTTAAAATATATAATTTGGATAGATCACATGAAAACTTTAAGATGCTTCTTTTTTCACGATCGAAATCAAAACATGATTGAGATATTCGATTGCCAAAATATACCAATTAGTCCAATTTTCTTTTGCCCTCTCAAGAAACTTCCAACATTTAACCAATCAATAATGGTTATTCTTTCTAATGGCATGCACGTCACTTCTTATTTCACATAAAAAATTTAAGTTATTTTTTCATGAATAATAATATTTATTTATCACTCACGTATTTTCTTACTATCATAAATTATTTTTTAAAAAATAGTGAAAGAAGGACAATATATATAAATAAACATATATTCATATTCCAATATTAGAAGGTTTGATACAAATAGAAGTGTTTAAATAGGTAAGAATATTTTTTAGAATATGAAAAAATATTTAGGGTATATAGGTAATTTTTTTTGGTCAAACTATAACAACTTTTAAGCGAAAAATAAAAAGTTGGGGGGGGGGAGGGGTGTCTGCTTTTAACGTTTAACTTATTTTAAACAAATTTTAACCTTTTTAAGCTGTTTTAAAAATTGCCAAACACTTTTATAAATTTAAAAAAAAAAGCTTAAAAGTAGATTTGACCAGCTTTTAAGCTAAGCCTAACAGGCTCTAATTCACCAATTCATTTTTCTATTTATTCATACCTTCTTTGTAATGATCCTGAAGGTCATTTTTTACTTTTATGATAAAATTACTATTTTGCCCCTCTTGACAGTAGTCTCGAGTCATGTTTGATTGATTTTAAAAGTTGATTTTCGAGAATTTTTGTAAAAGTTGAGATTTTTTCTAAATATTAGATTTTTGAGGTTTGAATTGCCTAATTTTGGAGTTTTGAGTGTTTTGAAAATTCAAGTCTCAGAATAAAATTTCATCGATTTCAGTAGTTTCTAAATGTGTAAATTGACCTAAGAGAGTTGTCAGAATCAGATTAGGAATTGTTACGTGAATTTTAGGCTTGGAGTTGGAAATTGGTTATAGTTGGAATTTGGTTTGACTTTGATCAATGTTTTGAGTTCTGGTGCTCAAATTGGATTTCTGATGGTTCCAATGGTCTGGAGAGGTGAGTTTAGTGCTAAAAACAGCCTTGCCTTAATTTTTGAGTATTCAGTGTCATTTTGATGTTTCAAGTGTCCTAAGTTAGATTTAAGACGCTTAATTAGGTTTTGGATCAAGGGGGCATCAAATTCGATTTTTGACTATTCTATTGAGTTTGAAATGTCGAATTCAATAAGGTTGCATGAATGGTTTGTGTGTACGGGGTTCCGAATGAATCTCGAATCTTTGAAATTGTTGAAAAATTTTGCCCTGATCTGATGTGCAGGCCTCGCTAGCATGATTTGTGGGTATCACTATAGCTACGTCAGAAAGAGGTTTAGACTCCTGGTTACACATTTTTGCTCATTTCCTCCATTCTTATATTTTGAGAGTCGGCTCAGATGATTTTTGCATGAATTGTTTTAAGGCTTTTCGTTGAAAAAGGTACTTTCTACTCCCCTTATCATTATCCATTAATTATCCCTTGATTTTAACATCAAATTTGGAGTTTTCAATTGAGAAAATTGGAAATTTTTCATGAATATGAGTGTTCATGAAATTGATGAGCTGATTTCAACTCCACTTTTGAATTGGTTTTCACTAATGATTTCTTGATCATGAGAGGAACATTTTCATCTAAAATTTTTCAGATTTTGATATTGATTTTCAGTACTGAACTTTTGGATGATTTTGCCCTTTTCCCCGAATTGCTTGATTTTGATATTGTTCTTCTTGGATTATGAATGGTAATTCATTTTCTAATATATTGTGGTGCTTTGGATACGATTTAGAAGGGAAAGACACTTTCTGTAATGATCCAACCTAGGGGCCTAGTCATCACACGACGAATAATGTGGTAACCCTCTCGGGAGGATGACACTTCTGACGCTCTAGGCTTACATAACACTTACTAACATATGAAGAATTTAACACATAACATATTAATCATAACTAAGTAATGAATTCAAAATAGTTAAGGTATAAGATTTTGTTCTAAAGGTTGTTTAGTTGATTTCTAGCTCAAGTTTTTCATGTAAATACCTTGCAAGTAATTTAAACTACTATCTTGTGAGATATTTATATATTGCTCATACTGTTGTAGCACCCTGAAAAGTATTACCAATGTTAAAATACAAGGACATAAAATTTACTAGTTTCCGTTTCATACAATCATCTTAACATAACTGGTATTTTAATATAGAAACAAGCTTAACAACTTCAATTTAACTAAATAAGCCAAAATTTAAAGATTACAAACCAGCGTTCCATAATTTACACTAGCCTTTCAAATTTATACATACATATGCACAAGAGAATCATGTACATGTAATGACCCGAATATCGTACAACATCGTTGGACCTTGAGAAATCTTGTTTTAGGCGAAGATTTGGACCAAATGTGTCTCAAGAGAGAGCACACGGCCAGTGTGGGGTCACACGAGCCATGTGGCCTCAAGTGAGACAACACGTAGCCTTAAATCTTGAATGTTGGCCTTGGGGTGGTATTGCAAGCTAAGGCACACCTCACTGGCACACCACACGAGCTGTGTGACCCTTCACAGATCGTGTGGAGGAGCCGTGGGGTGGCTTAAGCTTGAAAATCCCACTATTGGGGCTAAGTGAGACCACACGCCCAGTCACACTGGTCGTATGGCATGGGATGACTCGTGAGGCCTCCCGTGGAGCCTTCAGAGTGAAAATATTCTAAGTATGGGGACACCATCTCGTAAATTTTTCAGAAATTTTCATAAGGTTGGGGAGACGAGAGCACCACACGGACGTGTGGCTTCACATGGCTCGTGAAGGGTGTCCATTTTATGGACTCATGCAAAAAATTCTAAGTGTTGGTTCAAGGTCAAAATTTCCAAAAAATTTGCTAAGTGTCATTTCATGGGCAATCCACACGGACCGTGGAGTGCCACATGGACCGTTTGCCCTCAAGTCAGACACTTTCGATAAATTTTTCCTTTGATTCATTAATGGTAATTTCATAAATTCAGTTATCTCTATTGGTTTTTTAGGGATTCCTATGCCATCCTATGGTCATCTAAAGACCTAAAACCTATTTAAACATTCAAATCACCTTTCATATTGCAAACTCTCTCAAAAAGCTTTACACAAGAGGACTCTTGGATATTTCAACTTGGGGGCTAAGGAACTCAATTTTTCTTCATAATTCTTTAGGGTTTCTTCATCTTAGTGAAGGTATGTGGATTCGATCCTTGATTACCTTTCAATCAAGGAGACCCAAACTATTTTAAGCAATTTCATGAATTTTTAGTTCACTTTAATTCGGGGTTTTGAGTATCATGATTCCTAGAATTCTATCGATGCATGAGTAGTGTTTATTTGATGATTTTAAGGTGATTTAAAATATTATATGAAGTTTTACATTGGATTTATAGGATTATATGTATGCATTTCCCCTTTACGGCTTGTTTATGTATGGGTGATTTATACTATGATTTTAAATGTGGGTTTAATTATGTATTCACCTGAATTTTATATTATATTATTGATTTTATATTGAATCTCAGTTACCATGTTTTTTCTCACCTCATACATGACATTTGCATTCATGACATTGGACTATTTATGAAAATTATGTTATAGGTTAAACTTAATTTTGTTATATGATATGATTTTGATAAAATATGGGTTATGACAAGATGTGATCACATATATGTCTATGATTATGACTTTGGGAGAATTTTGGGTTCTTGCACCATTTTGTATATGAATGGGCTATTCCTATGCATGAGTATATTGGCTATGAATTTATGTTTTGTCCATTCAGCCTAAGAATGCATTGAAACGGTTTGTAAATGACTATTGTCTCTTGAAAGCATATATAATTACATATATTATAAGTATTCTTGTGGGATGATGACTTAGCACTGATGGAATAAGTGTTCCTCTCTCTCCTCAAGCTATGTGCCTAGCATAAGTTTCCTTTCAGAAATGGGAGACCTGTAAAGAAAGATGCCTCTGAAATGGGGTTGCCTGTAAGGAGAAGAAATGATATGATATGCTATGTTTCAATATGAAAATCCTATCTGAAATGGGAGACTCATAAGGAAAGTTGCTTCATACAAAATGGGAGACCCGTAAGGTGAAGCATGGTTTATCCTTGGCAAGTAAATCACCTTTTTACTGATGAGGGGTAATCATTAGAATTCCAAGTAATATGTCGCTTGGTCTTACATATGTCAGTTGAGGTCTCATCCCCTCTATGTATATGAGTATTATTTGCACCTCATGCATCATTGATTTCATGGCATTTTGTTATACTACACTTTTTGTTATATATCTCTTTCTATGATATGTGCCCTTATCTTCTAACGTTGATGTGCAGGTTTTGGTAAGTTCATACATTGCATCTCACATGCTTAGTACATTCAGACATACTAACATATACTCTTTCCTACATGATTTCACCATGAAGGACCTAGAACTTTGATCATCCACCATTCGACACTTAGCTCGGATTCCAAGTTTACTTGTAAGTGGTGAGTCCTATATTCCAAGGACAATACACCCTCTATCTACCTATGTTACTTTTGTTTCTTTATGCATTGAGGGTGACTTCGGGGAAATGTCTTGGCCCACCCATCTATGTAAAGGCATTGTTAGACACCTTGTAAACCTCCTTACGTTCTATACTGTGTGTTGTGACTTAAGTTTATGTTATGGACTGTTTACCTTGTCTATCAATATGTGAGTTGGTTATGAATCTTGTGGTTGGCTTTATGTTATGATGGAAGATCTTAAGTCCTGAATTACCCCATAGAGTAAGTCCTATTTTCCCACCCCGTAGAATAAATATGTTTAGTTTGTGTATGCTTCTGAACTGGTGATGTGAGTTTTGGTATCTTGAGGCTTGTTTGGGGACTCTCGGGTTTCCATTCACCGTGTCACTTCTAGACCCTAGGTTCGGGTCATGACAGAAATGGTATCAGAGCCCTAGGTTTGTAAATGATCATCGGAGTCGAACGTGCCGCGTTAAGTAAAGTCCTATTTATGGGCGTGAAATGCACCATACCTATAAGTGGGAGGCTATGATGATATTTTAGGAATTGTCTCACTTCTTCATGTCTTTTGTCGTGCTGTGAATAGTTAGTTTATCTCTTGACCTTGATGGTGTCTTTGTTCTATTTTAGAAGATGCCTCGTGGTAGACCTGCCAGACCAACCCCGACTAATGAGGGTGAAGCACTTCAAGGGCCTATGGATGAGCCTATCTCTAATAGTGAATTACGTACGACTTTTGCCATGCTAGCCTAAGTGGTGACTACTTAGACTACGCAGGCTAACCCTCCTTGGGATCCTAGTTCGGCTTCTAGAGTGAGGGATTTCACCCGGATGAACCCTCCAAAGTTCTTTGGGTCTAAAGCAGATGAGGATGCTCAGGAGTTCATTGATGAGTTCACCAAGGTTTTGAATGTCATGGGTGTCACTTCAGACGAGAAAGCTGAACTGGCTGCCTATCAGTTGAAAGATGTAGCCCTGGTGTGGTACACTTAGTGGTCTATAGAGAGGGTTTGTGGTGATGTAGTTAATTGGGAGGAGTTCAAATTTGCTTTCCTGGATCGTTTCTTCCCACTTGAGCTTAGGGAAGCTAAGATAACCGAGTTTATCAACCTCAGGCAGGGTAATATGAGTGTGAGAGATTATGCCCTCAAGTTTATGAAGCTCTCCAAGTATGCTTCGACACTTGTGGCTGATCCTCATGTAAGAATGCACAAATTCATTTTTGGAATCTCTGACTTGCTTGTACAAGAATGTCATACAACCATGCTTAATCGGGATATGGACATCTCTAGACTTATGGTTTGTGCCAAACAAATCGAAGGGGAGAAAATCAAAGGGAGGAAAATGTATGATCCTAAGAGGGCCCATTTTGATGATGGTTTCTCCGGCTCTCGGGATGGTGGTTTTAGTTGCTTCCAACATGGCCAAGTTTAGGTGATCAGGTTGCTAATGCTAGGGTGCCTCCTCCTAGGGCACCGATTGTTGGTGGACAGGGAGACCCTTTGTGTGATAAGTGTGGGAAACACCACACGGGTGACTGTTGGAGAATCTCAGGTGCTTGTTTCGGGTGTGGTGATAAGAATCACAAGATTGCTGATTGTCCCAAGAATCCTCAAAAGAGTTAAGGCCAGGTGACTCTAGGTGAACAAAGTCAGTCAAGAGTTCCTCAAGGTGTTGCTCTGAGGAACAACATATTCTATGTTTTTCATGCACGTCAGGAGATTAGGGAGGCTCTGGATGTTATGATTGGTACGTTAAATATCTTTGATTTTGACGTTGATGCTTTACTTGATCCGAGTGCAAACTTATCTTTTGTGACTCCTCTGTTGGCTGTAAAGTTTGGTATGAGTCCGAAAATTTTGAAGGATCAGTACTTAGTTTATACTCCTATGGGTTAATATATAGTTGCACATAGGGTCTATTGTGGTTATCCTGTTTCTGTTGCTTAAGGTTTTCCCGTGTGATCTTATGGAACTTGAAATGTATTATTTTGATGTAATTCTTGGGATGGATTGGTTGCATACATCATATGCCTCTATAGATTGTAGAACCCAAAAGGTAAAGTTCCAACCTCCCGGTGAGCCCGTTCTTGAATGGAAAGGTAGTGACTCCATTATTAAAGGTCGATTTATTTCCCACCTCAAGGGTCGAAAACTGATCTCCAAGGGGTGTACATATCACATAGTGAGGGTTAAGGATGTGGAGCCTGAATTGCCTACTCTTAAGTCCATTCCGATGGTGAAAGAGTTTCCGAATGTGTTTCTTGAAGACTTACCTGGTATTCCTCCCGAAAGGGAAGTAGACTTTGGCATAGATCTTCTTTTGGATACTCAACCTATCTATATTCCTCCCTATCATATAGCACCAATCAAGTTGAAAGAATTAAATGATCAGTTGAAAGATTTATTAGAGAAGGGTTTCATCAGGCCATGTATATCTCCATGGGGTGCTCTAGTGTTATTTGTAAGGAAGAAAGATGGATCTCTTCGGATGTGTATTGATTATAGGCAATTAAATAAAATGATCATTAAAAATAAGTATCCATTGCCTAGGATCATTGACTTGTTCGACCAACTTCAAGGGGCTACTCACTTTTTGAAGATTTACCTCCATTCTGGGTATCATCAGTTAAAGGTTAGAGAATGTGATATTCCCAAGACAGCCTTTTGGACAAGGTATGGGCACTTTGAGTTTGTGGCAATGTCAAACAAGGTATGGGCACTTTGAGTTTATAGATCTTATGAATCGGGGGTTCAAGCCATTCCTTGATAGTTTTGTGGTTGGCTTCATTGATGATATTCTCATCTATTTCCAGAGTGAGCAGGAGCATATGGATCATTTGAGGTTGGTTTTGCAAAACTTGAGAGAGAAGAAGTTGTATGCCAAATTTAGCAAATGTGAGTTTTGGTTGGGTGAGGTTTCTTTTCTGGGTCATGTGGTGTCCGGTGATGGTATGAAAGTAGATCCAAAGAAGACTGAGGCGGTAAAGAATTGTCCTAAACCATTGACTCCTTCGGACATTCGAAGTTTCCTTGGGTTAGCGGGTTATTACAGAAGATTTGTTTAGGGTTTCTCATCTATTGCATCTCCATCGACTAAGTTGACCCGAAAGAAGGCTAAGTTTGTATGGTCAGATCAGTGTGAGAAGAGTTTCCAAACTTTGAAGAATCGACTTACATCGACTCCGATTTTGACTCTACCAAATGCTTTGGATAGGTTTGTGGTGTATTGTGATGCCTCTTGAATTGGGTTGGTTTGTGTACTTATGCAATATGGTAAAGTTATAGCTTATGCATCAAGGCAATTGAAGGTGCATGAGTATAATTACCCAACTCATGACCTTGAGTAAGCAGTAGTGATGTTTGCTTTTAAAATTTGGAGACACTATTTGTATGGGGTGCATGTTCTTCACGATCACAAGAGCTTACAATATGTGTTCAGTTAAAGAGACCGTAACTTGAGACAAAGGAGATGGTTGGAACTACTAAAGGATTACGACATGAGTGTTCTATATCACCCGGGCAAAGCAAATGTGGTAGCCAATGCTCTTAGTAAGCTCTCTATGGGAAGTGTGACTCATGTTGAGGCGGGGAAGAAGGAGTTGGCAAGGGATGTTCACTGTTTGGCTAGATTGGGTGTTAGGGTGGCAGATTCAAATGATGGTGGTATACATGTTCGAAATGGGGCCGAATCCTCTGTGATTGTTAATGTGAAAGCTAAGTAAGATTTAGATCCATCCTTGGTTGAATTGAAGAAATTGGTTGCCGAAAAGAATATTGAAGTTTTCTCCAAATGGGGAGATGGTGTGCTTCGGTATCAAGATCGGTTATGTGTTCAGGATATGGATGACATTAAGAAGGTAATCATGAGTGGAGCCCTTAACTCTCATTATTCTATTCACCCGGGGGCTACTAAGATGTATTGGGATTTGAAGAAAGTGTATTGGTGGCATGGTATAAAGAGGGACATAGCCAAGTTTGTATTCGAATACCCGAATTATCAACAAGTTAAAATGGAGCATCAAAAGCCCGATAGGTTGGCTCAAGATATTGAGATCCCTACATGGAAGTAGGAAGATATAAATATGGACTTTGTGGTTAGGTTGCCTCGGACTCGAAACAATTTGACTCCATTTGGGTCATCGTCGATCAGATGACCAAGTCAAGGCATTTCTTACCGGTTAAGGCTACTTTTGGTGCCGAAGACTATATAAAGTTGTACATTCGGGGGTTATGAAGGTTGCATGGTATGCCTAGGTCCATCATATCAGATCGAGGTACCCAATCTACTTCTCACTTTTGGAGGTTGTTTCCTCAAGGGTCGAAAACTGATCTCCAAGGGGACTTCTCACTTTTGGAGGTTGTTTCAAAAGGGACTTGGTATTAAGGTCAAGTTGAGCACCGCCTTTTATCCACAAACTGATGTGCAAGCCAAAAGGACAATTCAAACTTTAGAGGATATGTGGAGGGCTTGTGTGTTAGAGTTCAAGGGTAATTGGGATGACCATCTTCCGCTTATCGAGTTCGCTTATAATAATAGCTTCCATGCTAGCATTAGTATGGTACCGTTTAAGGCGTTGTATGATAGGAGGTGTAGATCTTCGGTAGGGTGGTTTGAGTTGGGAAGGGGGCGGAAGATACTTTATTATATATGAGTAACTCACAAAAATATCTCAGGGAGGAGGCTTTGATTGGCTCAGACTTAGTGATGGAGACTATGGAGAAAGTGGGTTTGATTAGGGAGAGGTTGAAGTCGGCCTAAAGTCGCCAAAAGTCCTATTAAGATGTTAGAAAGAGGGATCTTGAATTCCAAGTTGGAGATTGGGTGTTTGTGGAAGTCTCACCTATGAAGGGAGAGATATATTTTGGTAAAACGGGGAAGCTAAGTCCCCGATATATGGGCCCTTATGAAGTTATTAAGCAAATTGGGAATGTCGCGTATAAGGTAGAGTTACCCTCGGATTTGAGTTCTATTCACCCGATCTTCCATCTGTCCATGTTGAGAAAGATAGCTGGTGATCTTAGCACTATTGTGCCTTTGGTGGGCATTGAGGTTGAGGAGAACTTTTCTTATGAGGAAGTGCCGATTGAGATTTTGGATAGACAAGTGAAATGACTTCGTAACAAGGATGTGGCTTCGGTAAAAGTGCTTTGGAGGAACCAACATGCGAAGAGTGTTACATGGGACGTGGAGTTGGAGATGATGAAGCGATATCCCCATCTTTTCCAATCTACGCAAGCCTAAGATATTAGGTTCTTCTTTTTCTCGTTGGCCCCAATTCTTTCCTTTTTGAGTCTCATGGTCTTAAATGTTTACATGTGCATTAAAAATGGTTTTATGATGTTTTGAATGATTTTATTTCGTTTTGACATAAGATTTAATGGCTTAGTGATTTGCAAATGATGAACTATGCGTGGTACCTTATGTTTGAAAGTTTCATGTTCTAACTCAAGCTTTTCAAGCCTTGTTCTTGCAAATTTGAGAACGAATGTTCCCAAGGGGGAGATGATGTAATGACCCAAATATCATAAAACATTACTGGACCTTGAGAAATCTCATTTCGGGCGAAGATTTGGACCAAGTGTGGCTCAAGAGAGAGCACACGGCCAGTGTGGGTTCACACGAGCTGTCTAGCCTCAAGTAAGACCACACTTGGCCTCAAATCTTGAATGTTGGCCTTGAGGAGCTGTTGCAAGCTAAGGTAAACCTCACTAGCACACCACACGAGCTGTGTGACCCTTCATGGATAGTGTGGAGGAGCCGTAGGGTAGCTTAAGCTTGTAACCCCACTATTGGGGCTAAGTGAGACCACATGCCTAGTAACACAGGTCGTGTGTCATGGGACGGCTCGTGAGGCCTCCGGTGGAGCCTTCAGAGTGAAAATATTCTAAGTATGGGGACTCCATCTCGTAATATTTCCATGAAAGTTTCCTAAGGTTGGGGAGATGGGAGCACCACACGGACCATGTGGCTTCACACAGCTCGTGAAGAGTGTCCATTTGGTGGACTCGTGCGAAAAATTCTAAGTGTTGGTTCGAGATTGAAATTTCCAGAAAAGTTTCTAAGTGTCATTTCATGGGCACTCCACACAGACCGTGTAGTGCCACAAGGACCGTTTGTTCTCAAGTCAGACGACTTTCCATAAATTTTTTCTCCAATTCATTAATGACAATTTCATAAATTTGATTATTTCTATTGGTCTTTAGGGGATTCTTATGCCATCCTATGGTCATCTAAAGACCAAAAACCTATTTCAAACATTCAAATCACCTTTCATATTTCAAACTCTCTCAAAAAGCTTTACATAAGAGGACACTTGGAGATTTCAACTTGGGAGCTAAGCTCCTCAACTCTTCATCAAAATTCTTTGGGGTTTCTTCATCTTAGTGAAAGTATGTGGGTTTTATCCTTGATTACCTTTCAATCAAGGAGACCCAAACTATTTTCAAGTAATTTCATGAATTTTTAGTTTACTTTAATTCGGGGTTTTAAGTATCATGATTCCTAGAATTATATCGGTGCATGAGTAGTGTTTAGTTGATGATTTTAAGGCGATTTTAACTTATTATATGAGGTTTTACATTGGATTTTTGAGTCGGTGCATGAGTAGTGTTTAGTTGATGATTTTAAGGCGATTTTAACTTATTATATGAGGTTTTACATTGGATTTTTGAGATTATAAGTATGGATGTCCCCTTGTTTATGCATGGGTGATTATACTATGATTTTAAATATGAGTTTAATTATGTTTTCACTTGAATTTCATATTATATTATTAATTTTAGATTTAATCTCATTTACCCATGTTTTTCCTCACCTCATACATGACATTTGCATTCATGGCATTGGAGTATTTATGGAAATTATGTTATGGGTTAAACCCAATTTTGTTATATGATATGATTTTGATAAGGTATGAGTTATTACAAGATGTGTACACATATATGTATATGATTATGGATCTTGGGGCATTTTGGATGCTTGCACCATTTTGTATATGAATGGGCTATTCCTATGCATGAGTATATTGACTATGAAATTATGTTTTGGCCTTCAAGCCTAAGAATGCATTGAAACGATTTGGAAATGACTATTGTCTCTTGAAAGCATGTATAATGACATATATTGTATGTATTCTTGTGGGATGAAGACTTAGCACTGATGGAATGAGAGTTCTTCTGTTTTTCCTCAAACTAAGTGCCTAGCATAGGTTTTCTTTCCAAAATTGAAGACCCGTAAGGAAAGATGCCTCCGAAGTGGAGTTGCCCGTAAGAAGAAGAAATGGTATGATATGCTATATTTTTATATGAAAATCCTATCCGAAATGAGAGATCCTTAAAGAAGGTTGCTTCATACGAAATGGGAGGCCCGTAAGGTGAAGCATGATTTACCCTTGGCAAGTAAACTGCCTCTTTACCAATGAGGGGTAATCATCGGGATTCCAAGTAATAGCTCGCTTGGTCTTACAAATGTGGGTTGAGGTCTCATCCCCACTATGTATATGAGTATCATTTGCACCTCATGCATCATTGATTTTATGGCATCTTGTTATACTACACTTCTTGTTATATATCTCCTTCTATGATATGTGCCCTTGTCATCTAACCTTGATGTGCAGGTTTTGGTAAGTTCATGTATTGCATCCCACATACTTAGTACATTTAAACGTACTAACTCATACTCTTGCCTACATGATTTCACCATGTTGGGACCAAGGACTTTGATCATCCACCATTCGACACTTAGCTTGGATTCCAAGTTTACTTGTAAGTGATGTGTCCTATATTCTAAGAATGATCAACCATCTATCTACCTATGTTACTTTCATTTATTTATGTATTAAGGGTGACTCCGGGGAAATATCTTGGCCCACCCATCTATGTAAAGGCATTGTTGGACACCTTGTAAACCTCCTTACGTTCTATGTTATGTGTTGTGACTTTAGTTTATGTTATGGACCGTTTACCTTTTCTATCGTTATGTGAGTTGGTTATGAATCTTGTCGTTGGCTTTATGTTGTGATTAAAGATCCTAAGTCCCGAATTACCCCATAGAGTGAGTCCTATTTTCCCAACCCATAGAATAATATTTTTACTTTGTGTACGCTTTCAAACCGATGATGTGAGCTTTGGTATCTTGAGGCTTGTTTGGGAATTCTCCAGTTCCCATTCACCGTATCACATCTAGGCCTTGGTATAGTACATGTCCCAAAACTACTACAATACATATGTCCAGATGCAAATGTGATCCTCTGCATAGCTCCCAAAATTTATCTTCAATGGCCATCCTCAAGCATCATCTCGGGTATTCCCTATGATAGAAACAACTATCGCTAAGCATGAAGCTTAGTGGTGTAAAAGCTAAAAGTTGAAACCCTTATACTATGATAGAAACAACTATCGCTAAGCATGAAGCTTAGTATTGTAAAAGCTAAAAACTGAAGCCATTAGATTCCTCAATTTACCTTTCTTAAATCAAATGGCAACACAATTAGAATACAATAAATAAACCAAGTGAACAAATATGTCAATAGTATCAAGTAGGATATTTAAAGATCTAGGTGTCAAGAGTTCCTGGAATAATTTTTACAAGATGTTCAAATGACAAGTTTCGCCTTATATGTATGTCATACTGTCACACTGAACATAATCAAGTATCAAGAAGGACCGAAGCCCTGTATCAAGAAGGGTGAAAGTTTCACCCAGTATATAAGTCATGTCATCACACCAAATATAATCAAGTATCAAGGAGGACCGAAGCCCTATATCATGAAGGGTGAAAACCCTATTATCAAGAGAACAAGGACCATATTAAAAGTGACTTTCTAGTTTGTACATAAGATGGACTGTATCCACACTTAAGACGAACCAAAAATTCACAATCAAGATGGCAATTGATCCAAACAAGAGGCATTCCAATGGTGACAAAGTCACAACCACAAGAAGGACAAAGTCCACAAGGATGTCAAGTGATCAGGCAATTCGTACAAATGGGCGAATTAAACAAGTTCCTTTGGTGACAAAGTCACAACCACAAGAAGGACAAAGTCCACAAGGATGTCAAGTGATCAGGCAATTTATACAAATGGGCGAATTAAACAAGTTCCTTGCAAGTCCCAAAATATATCAACATAACCAGATAAAATGACAAGAACATAACTGAGATACTAAGATAACATTCAAATGTACTAGCAAGTAACAAATGCATTAGAACAAGTTTTTACACGAACCTGACCCTTTTAGCACGAAACCCATCCTACCAAGTTCTAGTAGTGGATCAATACGGTATCTGTTTCTTCAATCAATTTCTAAAGGGTAGGGGATTTCTTAACTTTGCTCCAAGTAACTGATTTATTTCATGTGTGTTTGTCAAATATAAGGTCATGAGAGAGTATAAGATTTTATATGGTCTTGAAGCCGACTTACTTTGGGGAAAAGTATATTTTGTTTTAAAAGCAAGTTAAAAGAAAAACTGCCCAATAAGGTGGCTGCCCAACTTTCCCCTTTTCACTCCTTATTTAATTTTTTCACACATAATACTTACTAGTAAGTCTTGTTTAACATATATAAATGCACAAAAATAATAAATTCCACTAAGAAATATCCCTCCCTCATTCCTTTCGATGATTTAAGAAAATTAATTTCTCTAATAACACAAATTCAAGTCAAAGAGTTGTGAATTAGGGGTTGATTTAATCTCAAGAAAATACCTTTTTGAAAGTAAATATATTATTTAATATAAGAGTATTGCAACTCTCTCCCCCATAAGAAATTTTATCTCAAAATTTACCTTATGCGAGTCTCGAAATAAGTGCGAATATTGGTTCCTCATATCTTCTTCCCTCTCCTAGGTGGCTTCTTTGCCTAAGTGTTTCTCAAAAGTATCTTTACTAAGGGAATTTTCTTGTTTCTAAGTTCTTTTATTTCCCGAGCTTGAATATGGATAGGTTCCTTGTCATAAGTCAAGTCTTGATTAACCTCAATAGATTCAACTGGTAGGACATGAGAGAGGTCAGAACTATATCTTCTGAGCATTGACACATAGAAGAGATTGTGGATCTTGTCCAACTTGGGTGGTAATACTAATTTATATGCAACTGGTCCCACTCTTTCAAGTACCTTATAGGGTCCGATAAATCAGGGACTAAGTTTTCTCTTTCAGCAAAATTTCATAATCTTTTTCCATGGAGATACTTTTAAGAATACCTTATCACCAACTTGATACTTGATGTCATGCCTTTTAAGACAAACATATGATTTTTGCCTATCCAAAGTGATCCTCAGACGATCCTTGATCACCTTTACCTTATTTTTTGTTTACTGCACAATTTCAGGACCAGTAAGTTTTCTTTCACCAACTTCACTCCAACAAAGAAGAGTCCGACATTTTCTTCCATATAAGGCTTCATAAGGAGGCATTCCAATACTCGATTGGTAGCTATTATTGTAAGCAAATTCTACTAAATCTAAATGTGTATCCCAACTACCTTTCAACTCCATGATGTATGTTTGAAGCATATCCTTCAGAATTTGTATAACTCTTTCTGACTGCCCGTCTGTTTGAGGGTGAAATGAGGTGCTAAAAATTAACTTGGTTCCAAGGACTCTTGTAAGCTAGACCAAAATCTAGATGTAAAACTTGGGTCTCTATAGGAGACAATAGAGATAAGGATTTCGTGCAGCCTTACAATCTCATTAATGTATAGTTCTGCTAACCACTCAAGTGGATAATCCATCTTTAATGCTAAGAAATGAGCACTTTTCATTAATCTATCCACTATCACCATATTGCATCATAGTTCTTTTGACTGCGAGGAAGTCCAGAAATAAAGTCCATTGTAATTCTCTCCCATTTCTGTTCTGGGATCGGCAAGGGTTGGAGTAGCCCAACTGGAACTTGATGTTCTACTTTTACTTGTTGACAAATCAAACATTTTGATATGTACTCCGTAATGTCTTTCTTCATACCATTCCACTAATAGTGTTCCTTAAGGGTCCAGTACATTTTCGTACCTCCAGAGTACATGACATATGATGAAGTGTGTGCTTTCTTCAAGATTTCTCCTTTCAATCTCTCATCATTAGGGACACACAACCTATTTTGATAAGATAAGACAACTTTCTCTGTTAATGAAAAATCATGTTTTTCTCTATCTTGAACCTTTTTGGTTAGCTTCATGAATTTCTCATGTAACGTTTGTGCTTCTCTAACTTGCTCAAGCAATACGGGTTTAACTTGCAGTTGGAAAATAATCGAGCTAGATAAATGAAGTGCAATACGAGCATTCATTACTGTTAACTCAACAAACAAAGGAAATGGACTCAAGGATAGGCTTGGAAAGAACTTTCGACTTAAGGCATCTATAACCACATTAGTTTTTCCTGGATGATAATTGATTGTGCAATCATAATCCTGAATGAGCTCAAGCCATCTACGTTGCCTTAGGTTCAGCTCCTTTTGTGTACCCAAGTATTTTAGGCTTTTATGATCGGTGAATATGTAATATTTTTCTCCATACAGATAATGTCTCCATATCTTTGAGGCAAATACTATAGCAGCAAGTTGCAGATCATGAGTAGGATAATTCAATTCATGTAGTTTTAATTTTTGAGAGGCATAAGAAATAACTTTCCCTTCTTGTATTAGAACACACCCTAGACCACGATGAGATGTATTACCGTATATCACATATTCCTTCCCCTCCATTGGTAGAGTAAATACAAGAGCTTGTGTTAACAAGGATTTAAGAGTTTCAAAGCTCTTTTGGCATTTGTCACTCCAAATGAACTTTTCCTCTTTCTTCAAGAGATTGGTCAAAGGGGAGGCTATAATGGAGAAACCTTTCACAAACCTCCTATAGTATCCTGCCAAGCCTAGGAAGCTTCTTACTTTGGTTGGACTTTTGGGAGGTTTTCATTGATCAATTTCTTGGATTTTACTAGGATCCACCTTTACACCTTCGGCTGACACGACGTGCCCCAAAAAGGTCACTTCATTTAGCCAAAATTCACACTTGGAAAGTTTTGCATAAAGTTCTTTCTCTTTCAAATTTTGCAAAATAATGTGGAGTTACTTATCATGATCTTCACTACCATTCGAATACACTAAAATATCATCTATAAAAAGTACCTCAAATTGATCTTGGTATGGCTTGAATATTCGATTCATTAGATCCATGATTATTGTGGGAGCATTAGTCAATCTGAATGGCATCACCAAAAATTCATAATGCTATACCAAGTTCTAAAAGCAGTTTTAAAAATATCTTTCTCTCTAAAGCGTAGTTGATGATATCCAGACCTTAAATCGATTGTTGAGAATAAATTAGCACCCCATCAACTGATCAAATAAATCATCAATCCTTGGTAGTGGATATCTATTCGTAACTGTTATTTTCTTGAGTTATCTGTAGTCAATACACAATCTAAGAGTTCCATCCTTCTTCTTTACAAATAAAATAGGGGCTCCTTAAAAAGAGACATTGGGATGGATTAAAGCCTTCTCAAGAAGTTCTTGCAACTGAGTTTTTAAATCTTTTAGTTCTATTGGAGCCATCCTATAAGGAGTAATGGAAATAAGAGTAGATCCGGGAATAAGCTCGATTGGAAATTCCACCTCCCTTTCCGGGGGTAACCTAGGAAGACTTTCTGGGAAGACTTTTGGAAAATCACTCACAGTAGGTATATATTTAGGACTAGGGCTCTCCGAGTGTATATCAACTATATGAGTAGGATACTCACCACAACCTTGCCGGATCATCTTTCTTGCCAAGACCGCAGAAACAATACTAGATGTCAATGATCTTTCACCTTGTACAATAATATTAGAAAATGCAAGGTCCTTAAAAGTCACATGCTTTGATCTAAATCCACTACTACATGATATTTGTAAAGCCAATCCATCCCAATAATAACATCAAAATCTTGGAAGGGCATTTTAATTAAATCCACCGAGAAAACTAGGTCTTAGATCATGAAGGGACAAGCTCGATAAATCCTATTACAAACAANCAACTAGCACATTATAATCAAGCCTCACAGATTTCACATTTTCAGGAAGAATGGTGATGAACACATATAAGAATGTTTACAACCAGGATCTAACAATGTAAACACACATAAGCTAAATAAGTGAAATTTACCAACAACCACGTCTTGGCCATCTTAATTATCCCTCTGTTTCATAGCATAAGATCTTACCATAGCCCTTGGCCCACTAGGTTGATTTGCTCCACTTGCTCCTGCCGCTTAGATATTTTTTGGTCTTTCACCCTATTAGTTTGAGGGGGAGTTGTAGAAGGATTCTGAATTGAGCTTTCAGTGCGCAAGGAAGAAACCTGTTTAGGATAGTCCTTCACTTTATGATCAAAGCTTCTGCAGTTAAAATATGCATCAGAAGCTCTCCTGCAAACACCATAAGGATTCTTCTAACATTGTTCATACATAGGAACACGAGTCCTGCCTTGGTCATTATTTGGGGTGCTGTCCATAGAATAATCTGATCTGCTTTTCTTTGATTGAGATGACCTATTAATACCACTAGCCTTAAAATCATCAAACCTTTCCCTTTTGTATGGACCTCTGAAATTTGATCTAGGTTTTCAGAGTTTATTTTCATGTCTACTAGCTTCTTCCTTATCAATTGTTTCCTAGGTAAGAATAGCAGAAACTAATTTACAGAAGTTCTCATGTTGTAAGATTGCCACATTCTTTCTAATAGAATCATTTAAGCCGTCTTCAAATCTCCTACACTTATCTTTATCCTCTTTATTAATATCTCCAGCATAACAAGAAAGCCTTAGGAACCTTTGTTGATTTTCAATAATAGACATGCCCCGCTGCCTCAAACTTAAAACTCCTTTTTCTTAGCATCACAGTAGGCAAGTGGAACATACTTCATATGAAACTCCTTAACAAAATTATTCCAAGTAAGAACAGGAAGTTTTACCTTGGCATTTGGAACACTTTCCTACCAATCATAGACATCCTTTTGTAATAGTGAGACAACATACTTAAATTTTGCAATATCTAAACACTCCAATTGCTCAAACACCCTCTCCATGTGTTCCATCCATTGTTCCGCATTAGTGGGATCAACAATACCTTTAAATTCTACTCCACCCATTTTTCTCATCTTCTTGAAGTTAATCCCATTAGAATCATGCATCGCTTCAGCCATATGGTGGAAGAATTCAACTATCTGCTGGAAAGCAGAATTCATAACCTGAGTATTACCGCTCATCTGAGGATGTGGGATAGGTCTTATACCTTGGTTTCCTACTTCAGACCCACTAGTGTAGGGAACTATTGATACAAAAAGTATTCACCAACCCCTTCCAGTGCATGAGGTTGGTAAGAATTATCTGATCCTTTTCGTGTTGCTTCCATAGGTCTATTAGAGGAAAATGCCATCATTTAATTTCTTCAAAAGGGAAAATCACATTACATTAGGGACATATATATGATGCATATGCATCCTACAAACAAAAGTACCTCACCAAAGCGATCTCTAGCATGTTAAGCATTCATAGGCATTAAGAAAAACTTTGCAGAAGAAAATAGGGGAAAAGGGTCTATTATGTAAATATAAACAAATATCATAGCTTGGACGCTCTACAAAATAGACGAGTATATAAGTAATTCACATCAAGAGTCCTAGAATCACAAGCCTGGGTTCTGATACCAACACTTATGGCAACCCTCACGGGAGGATGGCACTTCTGTACGCTTTAGGCTTACATAACACTTACTAACATCAGAAGATTTTAACATATGACAAATTAATCATAATTAAGTAATGAATTCAAAATAGTTAAGGATATCAGATTTTGTTCTAAAGGTTGTTTAATTGATTTCTAGCTCAAGTTTTTGGAGTAAGTACCTCGCAAATAATTTAAACTACTATCTTGTGAGACATTTATATATTACTCATACTATTGTAGCATGCTAAAAAGTATTACCAATGTTAAAGTACAAGAACATAAAATTTACTAGTTTTCGTCTCATTCAATCATCTTCACATAACTGGTATTTTAATAAAGAAACAAGCTCACAGTCTCCAATTTAACTAAAGAAGCTAAAACTTAAAGATTACAAACCATGGTTCCATAATTTACACTAGCCTTTCAAATTTATACATACATATGCACAGGAGAATCATTTACATGTCCCAAAAACTACTACATTACATAGGTTTAGATGCAAATGTGACATTCTGCATATCTTCCAAAATTTATCTTTAATGGCCATCCTCAAGCATCATCTCGGGTATTCCCTATGATAGAAACAACTATCGCTAAGCACATTTAGATTCTTCAATTTACCTTTCTTAAATCAAAGGTCAACACAATTGGAATATAATAAATAGACCAAGTGAACAATGTCAATAGTATCAAGTAGAATTTTTAAAGATCTAAGTATCAAAAGTTCCTAGAACAATTTTAAAAGAAGTTCAAATGACAAGTTTCGCCTTGTATGTATGTCATTCCGTCACACCAAATATAATCAAGTATTAAGAAGGACCAAAGATCCGTATCAAGAAGGGTGAAAACCCAATTATCAAGAGAACTAAGGACCATATTAAGAGTGACTTTCTAGTTAGTGCATAAAATGGATAGTTTCCATACTTAGGACTAACCAAAAATCCATAATCAAGATGACAATTGATTCGAACAAGAGGCATGCCAATGGTGATAAAGTCATAGTCACAAGAAGGACAAAGTCCACAAGGATGTCAAGTGATCAGATAATTCGTATAAATGGACGAATTAAATAAGTTCCTTGCAAGTCTCAAAATATATCAACATAACCAGATAAAATGACAAGAAGATAAATGAGATACCAAGATAACCTTCAAATATACTAGTAGGTAAAAAATGTACAACAATAAGTTTTTACATGAACCTGACCCTTTTAGCATGCAACCGACCCTACAGAGTTTAAGTCATAGATCAATACAATATCCTTTCTTAAACCAATTTCCAAAGGGTAGGAGATTTCTTAATTTTGCTCCAAGGAACTGATTTATTTCATGTTTGTTTTTCAAATACAAGGTCAAGAGAGAGTCTATAAGGTTTTATATGGTCTTGAAACCAACTTACTTTGGGGAAAAAATATATTTTGTGTTAAAAGCAAGTTATAAGAAAAACTGCCCAATAAGGTGGCTGCCCAACTTTCTCCTTTTCACTCCTTATTTATTTTGTTCACACATAATACTTATTATTAAGTGTTGTTTAACATATATAATTGCACCAAAATAATAAATTGAACTAAGATAAACCCCTCCCTTATTCCTTTCGATGATTCAAGAAAATTGATTTCTCTAACGACACAAATTCAAGTCAAAGAATTGTGAAGTAGGGGTTGATTTAATCTCGATGGAATAACCTTTTGAAAATAAATACATTATTTAATAATAAGGGCATTACAAATAAGATACCTAAAAGTACCTCACCAAAGCGATCTCTAGCATGTTAAGCATTCATAGGCATTAAGAAAAACTTTGCAGAAGAAAATAGGGGAAAAGGGTCTAAGGGTCAATTTTGACAATGGAACAACATTAAAAAGCAACAGAAGTATTATATTCAACTTGTTTGTCCATATGCATACCATCTACATCATACACGGATGGGATCGATATCGATCAATCTCCATCAAATAGAAAGGAATCAATAACAAGGGAGCAATGAAAGTAAAAGCCTCAAAAGGGATACAAATACATTGTCTTAAAAAAATCAAAGATACAAGAGAGATGAAAACGTGGAGTCATCCCGAACTAAAGGCTCACCACAATAAAGCTACTAGTCTTGGACACTGAACACAAGCCTCGAGCAGTTGGAGGAATGCCTATCCCTATTGAGAGAAAATATACATTAGTATGTTTGAATGTCTTATGTATATGAGATAAAATGCATGGATAAAATTTTAATGTCATCATTATTAAACATAACATATAAGGATATATAGAATAAATGATACGTAAGCAAGCTCAAACATGCATAAGGAAGATGACTCAAGGTCAATATGAGACAATGCATAAGGAAAAACATAAAGTGAAGATATAGCATAAGATCATAGGCTGTCGAAATGAACCTCGACTGACATATAAGACCATGTGAGCTACTACATAGAATCTGTCACACCCCAAATCCTATTAAGGCGGATCGGCACTCGTTACCGATAAGGCTCGGGAGAACCAACCTATATCTATGAATTATCTATACATATTATGAGAGATTTCTACATTCAACATTCCTTTATGAAAGAAAACGGTAATGATAAGCCCAAAAATGAAATGCAGATGACTAGGCCTTTGGGGCCTCATTCTCTAAAACACAACTCATAACTACACTTTAGTTTACATTGTCTACAAAGCCTCTACATAAGAAACATATCAGTTAAGGGTCGGGACAAGCCCCGCCTCGACCAATTATACAATACACAAATATAACTCTAGACAGACAAAGCTCCGAAGCAACCTGGAGCTTGATATTAGTTGCTGGATGTCCTGTACTCTTATCGAGGAGATCTATTAGCACCTGTACCTGCAGCATGAAATGCAGGTCCC
>DF360239.1:31938-66679 GCA_000787875.1 Solanum virginianum | reverse complement strand
ATTAACTCTCTTCATTTTGCATATTTTCTAGTGGTGGCCAACATTAGAACCTGTCTAGTGTTACTGACTGGACCAAGGTAGTAATAAATAGAAAAAGAGATCAATTAACAGGATTTGATTGATGTGTTCTTGTCTAATCAACCAAACTGGTCCAAGGGGAGGTTGTACTGGGACTAATAGGTAATGGTTAGAAATGTACACTATGGAGATGGGACAAGTCACACAGTGAAATTCATCTCACCTTTGACCAAAGGGCTTGGTGAACATATATTACTATCCTGCTTGTTATACACTATAAATGAATTAGATTATTTGATGATACTGAGTTGTAGAATCATGGGGAACACGATACGGGGCTTAGTGAACATAAATTACCGTTCTCCATTCTATACACCAGAAAAGAATTTGGTTATCTGGTGATACTGAGTTGGGGAATCATAGGGAACACAATGCCCTAGTTTCTCTCCATTATTGACTTCTCTCTTATGATAGTTAGTTTAGTTTTATTTCTTATTGATTATTGCAACAAAAAAACCCTTTTGGGGGTTGTAGCTTGTTTGGTATTATTCCTTGTCGGTTGATGTCTCTTCCCACATGGGTTATGTTCTATACAAGTTGAATGATTCATAAACATGTTTTACTTCAAGCATTGATCATGCATATTGCCTATTACTATGCAGTTTGACTCTATTGGCTTATTTGACAACAACTGTTTTATCCTATAAAATTGAGGTGTTACTTGGGCGACATCAATAGGAGCTAGGTGCTTTAGTCCATACCAACTATGACAATTCGAGGCAAGATAAGGTCATGATCTTGGCATGGCAGTCAAAAATAGCATGACTAGGTGATAACTAATCCATGTCTAATATCACATCAAAGTCAATCATATCTAGCAATATCAAGTCAATTATAGTATCTCTCTCCATAAAATCACAACACAACCCTGATACACCTGATTCACCACTATTGATTCACCTACCGGGGTGGAAACATAAATAGGCTCGGCAAACGACTCACACATAATATCAAGATCAGAAGCAAAATAGGCTGACAAATAAGAGTGAGTAGAGCCTAGATCTAATAAAACTAAAGTTGAATGATGGCACACTGGAACCTTACCTATGATAACCATATCAGAGGCCTCTGCCTAAGCTCGTAGACTCTATGCCTACCACTAGCTCACAGGCCTCCACGAGCTCCACCTCTCACTATAACATGGCCTACCCTTATACCACCCCTCATGCCGCGATAGGTGTATCTGGCTATAAGTTCTGGGACTATGAAATGCCCCAAAAATGCCTCAAAAAAGTTCTTTGAAAATGCTCATAATCGTAATTTCCATATATCCCAAAATTCATGCTTGATATCAAAAATCTGACTTCATATTCTCGATCAGGGGAAAATTGAGTTGGAAATAGGTATAACCCTAATTTTAGAGGACCCGTAGGAAAAAATAATTTTTACTAATTTTTGAATTCCAATGGTCATTCGCGCCCAGGTCGCGACGCACCATGGGCAAAGATTTGTGTTGGAGGTAATTTCGTATCTAGTCCACGTCGAGCCAAAGGCATAAACTAGTGTATTATTTTCCTTAGTTTTACATTTTGGGCCAAGGCCCTTGGGTTCATAGTCCCATGCCCACTTATGCATAAAAACACCTATACTTAGCCATTTTTCAACTCTATATCACCCAAAACCCTCTCCAAGAATTAACCAAATATTTCATCCAACATAATGTGTCCTAAGCTTAATTACGAATCTCAAGAACTCCATTCAACCTTCAAGTCTCCTTCAAGTCTACATGAAAGAATCCCCAAATTTAGGTATGTGGGTTTCATCCATTGGGTCCTTTCACTCATGGAGCCCAACCTTCCTATTTTATGAAAATTGCATGATTTCAAGATGTATAACTTATGGGTATCTATTATTATGAAATATGAACATGATTTATATTGGGGTTTTATGAAATGCTGATGGATTATGCATTATTATCTATTTCAAGCTTATACCATGAATTAGTTTTATCTACTGAGCCTATGTATGTTTTGAGCTATGAAACTATGATCTATTATGAGATTTGATGATGAATTTCAAGTTACCGTATATGAAGGTTTTGCAATATCTTAGTGGGTTGATTTGCATTGAGTTTTCTCATATGGTTTTACTCTTGAATTGCATGATTTTGAACTAACATCATGGACCCACCAAGTGTTTGACAAAATATCAAGTTAAGGATTTTCAAGTTATTAATGATCTACTAAATGATTTACATAACAAGTGACTATATGATTATTAAGGGCTTTCGATTATGCAGCGAATTCATGAAAAGTATATATGATGTTACAAGTATCAAGTTAAGCCCTATTTTAAAGATTTACCTCCTGTGAGCCATTCATGTTAAAGCAAGGGATCATGTATGATTATGATCTATTCTCATGTTTCAAGTTAGAGTCACCACTAGAGGTCAAGTATGCTTAAGAGCTACGGATATCATGATTTCATGTTTATTATAAGTTATTAAAGTTGTGATTATTGCAAGTATTCCATGGGAATAGACTTAGCACTAATGGATTGGATGTCGGCGTAGACTATCTTCAAGGGTCCATACTCTTTTCCTTAAACTATGTGCCAAAATAGGATTATGTTATACCCTTGCTATACTAGTGGATCCATTTAGTGCACTTTATCATCAAATCTACCCCGAAATGAGACGGGTTCCCATAAGGGGAGTTACTTCTCCGAAATGGGACGGGCTCCCATAAGATTTACCTTGGCAGTAGACCACCTTTTTATCAATGAGGGGTAATCATCTGGATTCCAAGTTGTAGCTTGTTTGGTATTATTCCTTGTCGGTTGATGTCTCTTCCCACATGGGTTATGTTCTATACAAGTTGAATGATTCATAAACATGTTTTACTTCAAGCATTGATCATGCATATTGCCTATTACTATGCAGTTTGACTCTATTGGCTTATTTCTTGTTGCATTGCATCCTACACACTTAGTACATTCAACTGTACTAATGCATATTGTATGCCTACATGATATTACTATGTAGGGACCGAAGATCCTCTTGATCATCCTCTACGTGGCTAGTGAGATTATTTAAAGATAAACTTGGTGAGTCCTCATATTTGGGGACACTATCTACTTTCTCTTGCTATTTCTAAGACTTCTTGATGTTGAACATTTGACATTATGAGGGTAAGTCTGGAGAGTGTGTTCGGCCCTGCTCCATTCTATGTTTAGAGGTGTTGTTGGAATATTATGATGTATTTATGCCATAAGCTTGACTCTTTATGTTTTTATGACTATCAAAGGCTTCCCTTAGTCCCACTTTCCTTTTACATTATCTCTTATTGTTGTTTACTTTGCTTCCGCGACCAATGATGTGTGATTGATATGCTAAGAGGCTTGTTTGGGTCCCTTCGGGTTCCCATTCATCGTGTCACATCTAGGACCTAGGCTTGGGTCATGACAAACTTGGTATCAAAGCACTAGGTTGTTAATGGTCCTCAGAATCCAATACACTGCATTGATTAGAGTCTTATTCATGGTTGTAAAGTGTGCCACAACTATGAATGGGAGGCTATGATGCGTTTTAGGAAATGTTTCACTTCTTCATGATCTATTTTGTGCACTAGAGCTAAGTCCCCTAAGGCATATTACTGATCCTTAACCATTACATTTCATAATATGTCTCAAACTACATAGAATGGTGGGCAAGGCAATGATCATATCTTACTTGGGGGTCAACTTCCCAATGGTGATATGTTGAATGCGGAGATTCATAATGCTCTATGACTATTAGCTACGGTTGTAAGCGCTCAACTCAATCATCAAGTGGGTGCCCCCAAGACTTCAAGGGATAAGAGAAAGGGGAGTGAGGCTAAGAGGGCCCGAGTTGGTGTTGCCTCATCTTCTACTAGTCTACTGGTTCCCAAGTACGAGAAGAAAAGGATCCCTTTTTTCACTTATCAAGGGTGTGGCAAGGGACACTAAAGGAGGTGTTTGGCAGAAGTTGAGGGTTGTTTCAAGTGTGAAAGTGTTAGGTTTAAGATGAGAGATTGCCCGGTGGCCTCAAAGGAAGGGAGAAGGAGGGTCCAAGTTAAAGGTGGCAATGGTGGGATGACTCACCCTAGGTGCCCAATATGTAGGAGAAATCATATTGGCACATGTTAGAGGAACATGGGTGCATGTTTTAGGTGTGGCAAGATGGGCCACAAGATTCCTAGTTGTCCATATGCTCAAAGAAAAGGCAAGGGTGTTGGTGTTCAAGCTTCTTCTCCGTGCTACAAGTGTGGAAGGTGCCATTCGAGGAATTGTTTAGCTAGTTTGAGTACGTGTTTTGAGCATGGCACAAAGGATCATGAGTCAAGACACCATCTATGGGTTACTACCAGTCATAAGGATGACCATCAACATTCTCACCCATACCCCTCTAGGGGTCACTAGACTTGGAGTAATGTTTCACAGGTACATTAAAGGTTTAGATTTTGATGTGTCTACATTGATAAACCCGAGTGCCAGTCTTTCTTTTATTATTACTTTTGTTGCCAAAAAGCTTCACGTTAGTCTCAAATTCTTATGTGAACCTTATGAAGTGTCTACACCCATTGGTGAGTCCATTATTAGTAGGTTAGTCTATAAAAATTATCTTGTATTCATATTGCATAAAGTCTTGCTTTGTGATTTTGTTAAATTAGATATGTGGATTTTGATATCATTCTTGGGGCGGATTGGTGGTATGCATATTGTGTGTCTATTAAATGTAGAACCTATAGAGTTAAATTCCAATTCTCTAATGAGCCCATCCTTGAGTGGGAAAGTCATGATTTGATGGTCAAGGATAGATTCCTTTCTTGCCTTAAAGCCCAAAAGTTGATTTCTAAAGGTTATCTCTATTATCTTGTGAGGGTTAGGGATGTTGAGTCCAAAGTCTTTCATATCGAGTCGATTCTGGCGGTTAATGAGTTTCTTGATATTTTTCCTGATGAACTTCCCGATGTTTCTCCCAAGAGGGAAATAGATTTTGTTATAGACCTCCTTCCCCGTACTCAACCCATTTCTATTCCCCCTTACCATATGGCCCCAACCGAGTTGAGGGAGTTGAAGAAGTAATTGAGCGATTTGTTGGAGAAGGGTTTTATAAGGCCTATTAAGTTACCTTGGGGTACACCAGTGTTATTTGTGAAGAAAAAGGATGGTTCTCCTAGAATGTACATTGATTACCGGCAACTTAATAGAGTCACCATAAAGAACAAGTACCTCTACCAAGGATTGATGACCATTTGATCAACTTCAAGGGGCTAGTCACTTTTCTAAGATTGGGTATCACCAAGTGAAAGTGAGGGAGTGTAACATTCCCAAGATGGCATTCTAAACTAGTTATGGGTACTTTGAGTTCATGCTTTGGGTTGACTGATTCATCGGCTATATTTATAGATCTCATGAATAGGGTCTTTAAACCCTACCTTAACTTGTTTGTGGTGGCTTTTATTGATGATATCTTGATTTATTCCCATAGTGAGGAGGAGCATGTGGATCACTTGAGGGTGGTTTTGCAAATCTTGAAAGAGGAGAGGTTGTATGCAAAATATGAGAAATGTGAGTTTTGGTTGAAAGATGTTGCTTTTCCGGGGCATGTGGTGTTGCGTGATGGCATTAAGGTGGATCCCAAGAAAATGAAGGTGATTAGAAATTGGCGTAGACCTTTGACTCCATCAGACATTAGAAGTTTCTTAGGTTGGAGGGTTACTACCGGAGGTTTGTAAAGGGTTTCTCTTCTATTCCTTCTCCTATGACTAAATTGACACAAAAGAAGGCAAAATTTGTGTGGACCGATGAATGTGAAAAGATTTTCCAAACTTTAAAAGATAAGTTTGTCTCCGCTCCTATCTTACCTCTATCGGAAGGGTTGGAAGGATTTGTTACATATTGTGATGCCTCAAGAATTAGTTTGGTTTGTGTTTTGATGCAAAGCGGTAAGGTGATAGCATATGCCTCTAGACAACTTAAGGTGCATGAGAAAAATTATCCCACCCATGATCTTGAATTGGCGGTCATGGTATTTATACAAAGTGGTAAGGTGATAGCATATGCCTCTAAACAACTTAAGGTGCATGAGAAAAATTATCCCACCCATGATCTTGAATTGGCGGTCATGGTATTTACTTTGAAAATTTGGTGTCACTACTTGTATGAGGTTCATATTGATGTGTTTACCGACCACAAGAGTTTCCAATATATGTTCACCCAAAAGGATCTTAACTTGAGACAAAAAAAAGTGGTTAGACCTCCTTAACGATTATGATATGAGTGTGCATTATCTCCTCGGCAAAGCTAATGTTGTGGCTGATGCTCTAAGTAAGATATCTATGGGTAGTCTAGCTCATGTTGATGATGGTGGCAAAGAGGTGGCCAGAGAGGTTCACCGGTTGGCTAGATCGGGGTTAGGTTGGATGAAGTTGATAATGGGGGTGTAGTGGTTGTTGATGGTTCTAAATCTTCTTTGATTGAGGAGGTAAAGGCAAAACAAGATCTTGATCCCACTTTGTTAGAGTTGAAGGCCTTGGTAGAAGATGGCAAAGGGGAGGTTTTCTCCAAAGGTGGAAATAGTACCTTTAGGTACCAAGGTAGATTTCGTGTGCCTAATGTTGATGAATTGAGTGAGTTGATTTTGAAAGAGGCTCATGATTCATTCTATTCTATTCTTTCCGCTTCTATGAGAGTGGATAAAGACTATGGGAAGGCACCTTGGTGAGGTTGGTGATTAGGTTTACTTGAAGATCTCATCCATGAAGGGTGTGGTCCGGTTCGGGTAAATTAAGCCCAAGGTTTGTAGGTTCTTAAAGAATTTTAAGAAGAATTTGTAAAGCTTCTTATGAGTTGGAGTTGTGTATGGATATAAACATGTTTCATCCAGTCTTCCATATATTGATGTTGAGGAAGTGTGTGGGTGACCCAAGTTCTATAGTGCCCTTAAAGGTTGTGGGTTTTGTGGGAGATAGTTTGACCTATAAGGAGGTCCCAATTAAGATATTGGATAGACAAGCGAAGGGGTTGAGGCACAAAGATGTAGCATTCGTCAAGGTTCTTTGGAGGAATCAACAAATAAAAAGCATCATTTGGGGAAACAGAGCGGACTTGAAGAAGTGATATTTGTACCTCTTTCATTCTATTCAAGCTTAAGATAACAAATTAAGTCCTATCTATGATTTCAAGTCTTAAGTTTCAGCCCTCATATCACTTTGCATGCATTCGTGTTCATTGTAACAAGTTTATGGTGATTTTGGACATTCATGTTGAGATTCTTGAAAAAAATATTTAAGTGTATTTATGGCATTCATGTCGGGCTAAAATCTTCATGACTACTTCTCTTACGCATGTTTCTTTGACATTCGGGGATGAATGTTCCTAAGGGGGGAGATATTGAAATGCGCCAAAAATGTGCTTTGGAAACGCCTATAATCATAATTTCCATATATCTTGAAATCCATGCAAGATATCGAATATTCGACTTCATATTCTCGATTAGGGGGCAAAATTGAGTGGGAAATAGGTATAACCCCAATTTTAGAGGACCCATAGCGAAAAATAATTTTTACTAATTTAAGATTTCAAGTGGCCATCTGCGCCCTGGCCGCGATGTGCCAGGGGCATGGATTAGTGTCGGAGGGAACTTCGCATCTAGTCCCCGTCATGCCAAGGGAGCGAACCAGTATATTATTTGCTTGGTTTTTCATGTTGGTGCAAGGGCCTTGGGGTCATAGCCACATGCCCGCTTAGGCGTGAAAGCACCTATATTCAGCCATGTTCCAGCTTTATATCACTCAAGACTCTCTCAAAACACTCTCTAAGACTTAACCAAATATTTCATCCAAACTCAAGTGTCCCTAGCTTAATTTTGGATCTCAAGAACTCTATTCAAGCTTCAAGTATGCTTCAAGTCTACATTTCAAGTGTCTCAAGCTTAATTTCGAATCTCAAGACCTCCATTCAAGCTTTTAGTCTCCTTCAAGTCTACATCAAGAAACCCCCAAATTTAGGTATGTGGGTTTTGTGGATTTCATCCATTGGGTCCTTTCACCCATGGAGCCCAACCTTCCTATTTTATGAAAATTTCATGATTTCAAGATGTATTACTTATGGGTATCTATTATTATGAAATATGAGCATGATATATGTTGGGGTTTTATGAAATTTTGATGGACTGTGCATTATTATCTATTTCAACCTTATACCATGAATTGGTTTTATCTACTGAGACTATGCATGTTTTAAACTATGAAACTATGATCTACTGTGAGATTTGACGATGGATTTCAAGATACCCTACATGATGGTTTTTCAATATCTTGGTGGGTTGATTTGCATTAAGCTGTCTCACATGATTTCACTCTTGAATTGCAGGATTTTGAACTAAAATCATGAACCCACCAAGTATTTGATAAAATGTCAAGTGAAGGATTCTTAAGCTATTGATGATCTAATACATGATTTACATATCAAGTGACTATATGATGATGAAGGGCTTTCGATTATGCATCAAATTCATGAAAAGTATCTATGATTTTACAAGTATCAAGTTGAACCCTATTTTCAAGATTTACCTCTTGTGAGCCATTCATGTTAAAGCAAGGATTCACGTATGATTATGATCTATTCTCATTTCAAGTTAGGCTCTCTATTAGAGGTCAAGTATATATAATAGCTACTCATTCCATGATTCCATGTTTATTACAAGTTATTAAAGTTAAGAATATTTCAAGTATTCCATGGGATTAGACTTAGCACTGATGGATTGGATGTCGGCCTAGACTATCTTCAAGGGTCCATACTCTTTTCCTCAAACTATGTACCAACATAGGATTATGTTATACCCTTGTTATACTAGTGCATCTATTTAGTGCACTTTATCATGAAATCTACCCCGAAATAGGATGAGTTCCCATAAGGAGGTTTACTTCTCCGAAATGGGATGGGCTCCCGTAAGGTGAAGTATGGTTTATCTTGGCAAGTAGACCACCTCTTTATCGATGAGGGGTAATCATTGGGATTCCAAGTTGTAGCTCGCTTGGTCTTATTGTTTTATGGTTGAGGACTCTTCCCACATATGTGTCATGTTCTATGCGAGTAGAATGATTCGTAAACATGTTTTACTTCAAGCATTGATCATGCATGTCATATTGAGATTATGCTTATCTATTGCCTATTACTATGCATTTTGACTATATTGGCTTATATCTTTTTGCATTTCATCCTACATACTTAGTACATTCAAATGTACTAACGCATATTTTATGCCTACATGAAATTACCATGTAGGGACTGGAGCTCCACTTGATCATCCTCGACTAACGTATACTTTTGCCTACATGATATCACCATGTTAGGACTGGAGCTTCTCTTGATTATCCTCCACGTGGCAAGTGAGATTATTCGAAGATAAGCTTGGTGAGTCCTTAAGTTCGAGGACACTATCTACTTTCTCTTGCTATTTCTAAGACTTCTTGATGTTGAACATTTAACATTATGAGGGTGAGCCCGGAGAGTTTCTTGCCCCTGCTCTATTCTATGTATAGAGGTGTTGTTGGAATATTATGATATATTTATGCCATAAGCTTGACTCTTTATGTTTTTATTATTATCAAAGACTTCCCTTAGTCCTGCTTCCTTTTTATATTATCTCTTTTTTTGTTTAATTTGCTTCCGCGACCAAGGATATGTGATTGATATGTTAAGAGGCTTGTTTGGGTCCCTTCGGGTTCCCATCTATTGTGTCACATCTAGGCCCTAGGCTTGGGTGTGACAGACTGGACGGGCTCGATGAGACCCTAAAGCTTGGGCTGGAGGTTTATAGTATGGACAATGGCTAGCGAAGTGCCCAACCTTTTCTAAAACATAAATAGTCGTGGGGTCTCGTCCTTGAGATGGTTGTGCTGAACAATTACAATGTCTTGCTACACTAAGGAGTATATCATGACCTGCCTGAGTAGGCCTAGACTTTTCCAAACTATCACACATGGGGATGGCTACATGAAATTGCCCAGCCCTAATGACCCTGCCTCTAGAGCTCTCTATCTCACGTCAAGGGTTCACTAAACTGGTTGTGCTGATGGAACTTCTTCCCGCCACCCTGTCTGTCATGTCTGATGCGCTTTATCATACAAACGTGATCCACTACACTCTAAAATGTGTCTTTAGACAGAACCAAGGAATATATAGCTTGAATATACCCCGCCAATCCCTTAATGAATCATCGAAATCTCTCGAACTCAAGCATACTAGACAATGTATGGATTCTGGCCTCATAGTCAAAAACTAACATAAAACCCTACTGAAGTCTGTCAAACTTATCTCGACAACTGTCCTGAAGGCTATATGGTATGAACCTTTCCAAGAGTACCTTCATAAATTGCTCCTATGTCATGATTGGAGATCCAGCAGGTCGGCGAGCCAAAACTAACCTCAACCACTCCTTAGCTAGGCTGGTGAACTGATAGGAGGTATAAGCAACTCCATGTGACTTGGGGTGGCCAAATTACATGATCGGTCCTAACACTCTAATAAGAAGCATAAGCTCAATCACCTAGGGTATCATCAAACCTCGAGGGAGCCAATCGTACAAACAACTCAAAGCTTTTCTACTCAATTGTGGAAATAGCAAGACTAACAGAAAATGGACGCATCCAAAATCAAGGCGGTGCAATAGGCAGTGCAATAGCCAATCCCTGAAGTTGCAAACTAGAAGTCGATCGAGATGTTTGAGGCAAAATCATAGAAGTCATAGGAGGATCCACTGGGAGAAAGAAAGGACCAACATGGGTCATGGCTGGCTTAGCTGGAATTGTAAAAAGGCTAACCGGCACTGTAGAAGCCGGTACATCAATAACAACTGAGGATGGAGGAGCTCCTTTCATTCTAGCCAGTACCCGCAATAGTAACTCCTAAACTGAGGCCATAGATTCTAGGGTTGAAGGTGGTGGAATAGGGTCTACAGGTCCATCTGGCTCATGATCAGGCTCTGGAGAAGTCGATCTAGTCTATCCTCTGAGTGGAGCTGGTCCTCTAGCATATCCTCGACCCCTGGCCCTATCACGAACTTTGTCTTGACCTCAAGTGGGAACCACATCAGCTAACTCAGGCTCTCCTACTAATCATCGGGATCTAATAATTGGTATCTGCAGAGAAGGAGTAGATTAGACACTTTCAAAACATGTGATATGAAGAAACGCACGAATAGAAGCAAGATATGAAGGCTTTACCTATCAAGTGTCCCATAGCCTCCCGAAGATGGGTGTGGATGTCTACATACTAATCCTTGAGACTCTACTAGATATCTCTCATTTAACTCATGATTCCAACAAACCTAGAGCTCTAATAACAAACTGTCACGACCTAAAATTGGATTGCAACTAAAGAAAATAAAGTAAAGTAAAAGCAACCACATATTTACTATGAAATCCAAAAACCTTAGGTGATGAGTACAAGAGCATCTAAAGTAGTATGAAAAAGCCAATACATTTGTCTCAAATTAAAATATAACTTTGATAATGTCTAATACAAAGTCTAAGGTAGAAAGCAGTAAAGGAAATCTCAAAAGATCCTTGACAACTCCAAGTATGAGCCTCACCATTAAGATCTAGATAGATAGAGAATAACTCTATTAGAATGAATCAACTAACCTATATGGGTACCTATGCTCGATCAGCAGGGAGGAAACAAAATAGGGGTGAGTACACCGAATTGTACCTAGTAAGTCCAACTAATTGGGTAAGCAAAATTGAATAAGTATGTAATATCTAAGTCTCTTAGACCTACATCACAAGGTTAGTACGTTATATATATATATATATATATATATATATATATATATATATATGTATTCTAATCCATACAACTAATAATGCAATGCATAGGGGGTCTTTCAAACCATGTACCAAATATCTCTCAACCTTGCCACCTGTCTATGGTCAAGAGGTGTGGTAATAGCTCAACCTTGCCACCTGCCTGTGGTTAAGAAGAATCACAATATCTCTCTACCTTGCCACTTGCCTGTGGTCAAGGGGTTTGAAAAGTGGAACATCTCACCCTTGCCTCCTACCTGAGTCAAGGGGTTGTATAAAAGTGGTACAACTCAAAAGTAGAGCATCCTACCCTTGCCTCCTACCCAGTTCAAGGGATAATACAATGCGATATAGATTACATGCATAGCAATGATACAAATCAAGTTATCGATAATGGCATCATAGTAAGAATACTGACACATAACCCTCATATAATCATAGAGGATAATATCAAGTGCCACAGCTGGTGCCACAACCTATCATAACATCTTAGATCATCACAATTATATCAGTAGTTAAATGTACTAATAATACTAGACCTCACTCATCCAAAATATATATATTATTCTCAAAAGTATCTCAAAAGCCATCAATTACCACTAAACTATCCAAATAGTATTACGACTCTCCTATTATCACAATAGTATCCAAAAATATTCTAGTCTCATAATTTCATCTCAACTTAGTAATAGGGTCACATTTTTATCAAATTTTTGGCATATCTGATATTACATTTCCAACAAAAACTCATATCACATCAGCCCATTTACTCAAGAATCAATCTAGATCTAACAATTATCATATGAACATATCTAATAACTCAAATCCAGTTCCTATAAGGCTAGTTGAACCTACCTCAATACCGATATCGCACTCTGACAAGATGTCGATAGCAAAAACCTCCAAACGATCAATGGAGTGATCAATTGCTATCAAAATAATACTACGCATCAAGATATGAATTTTGACACTCATATTGGCATGAATTAGGCTTATGGACAAAATGGTCAAAACTAGAGCTAAAATTCAAAGTTCTTGAATTTAGAATTAACTTGAAATTATGAATATATGTAAGAAAAGGAGTTTGTGGGTGAAAATCTCACTAAAATCAAGTTCAAATTGAAGGAGAAATCACCAAGTCAAGTTTCCAATTCATAGACTAAAAATTCCCAATTTTATATATCTAAAACTATGAAATAAAGGCAAAATCAAGATAAAAGTCATGGAAATTAATTAAAACGATGTTAGAAACACTTACCCAAAAGAATTCTTCAAAAACCTTCATATAAAGTAGACCCAAAAGCTTGAAATGTTTGAAAATGGAGTAGCAATGGTGGGTTTCGAATTTAATGCAGTGTAGGTGAATAATACACTCCTCGAACGCAGAGGCCAACCCTTAGTAGTACTCCACGAACATGGGCCCATGTCCACCAATACGGAGCACTAGGTCAAAGCCTTCCACAAATGCAGACTATACCTCCGTGAATATGGAGCTCAAGGCACTTGACCCTCTGTAAATGCGAAAGAACAAGTGCAAACACGAAAAAGGTAAGTGACTACACCAAAATCCTTTTGCACCAGCAATACACAACTAATACCAAAACTCATGATGGACCCTCTAACTCATTCGAAATCAGAATTACATAAACTAAATATGTGTCCATACTAGAAACAATGATTTAGACTTAAAGCAATGAGTTATGGACCCTCTAACTCATTCGAAATCAGAATTACATAAACTAAATATGTGTCCATACTAGAAACAATGATTTAGACTCAATGGAATAATCAGAAATTGATTTTGAGGCCTCCTCGCCACAATTGCTAGTGCAACTCAGTTAAACTAGTTTAGAGCTCAAAATACCAAAACTGCCCTTGGCAACTCCAAAATTATGATGGGACCATTTCAAGCATTAATTTCACCATCAGAAACTACTGGAACTTTCAAAATTTTGATCCGAGATTTCATACTACAAATGATAACCAAAGTCAAACCTTGGCTCCGAAAACAACTAGAAATGCGACTTTGGATCTAAAAACTTTATTTTAACTCTGAATTCAGTTCTATAATTTCTCGTAGACCAGATACGACATTCTATAGCTAATGAAATCGACAGATTTCCGATCTGACACCCAAAACTCAGAATGGTACAAAAACTCACTTTTTCAACAACTTAAACTTCCAAAAATGCCAAAACCCCACATTTTTTCACTTTTGAAACTTAGAATTTCAATCCCAACAATAAAAATAGTTCAAAATAGGCCCAAAACAACTTATAAAAAGGGAAAATAGTAATTTTTATAGATAAAATCAAAATGACCTATAAGGTCACTAAATAGTGCTCGTGAATTTCAATAGCATCTAGTATATGAGCCAAATAAGCCTACACTAAATAGATCCCAAGTGTAGTACGACATCAACAATGACTCCAAGGTTAAGTGTGGCACACCACCAGATAGTTAGTATCGAGCATTGATCAACTTAACATAACCCCCCTCAAACCCAGACACCTCTCCAATATGAAGAGGAAGGAAATTGTTAGGCTAATAGGAGAAAGAGCATCAAGTTTACAAAGTTTGGATCGAGGATCAAAAAGGCAAATTTAGACATAGTTAATTTAGAGTCGCAACGAGCTGTTATAACATAAATAAATGAGAGGATAGGTAGTGTGTCCATGGTATGCATGGCATATTTATCTAATACATTACCAAATCAACAAGTGGCATTCCTAAATAAAGTATATTTGAAGAGTTTGAGATCCAGATTGAGGACCTAGCTATCAGTCTAGATATTCAGGCGACATTTATGCAGTACATATTTGACTGGATGTCTACACCACTTAGGAGATATAGTCCTAACTTAGTCCAAGAGTTCTATGCCTTCTTCATCATAATCGTAGCACAGTTTACTTCGAGGCGTGCCTAGAATATTGACTAGCTCTTGCTTACCATTACTTTGGTCTAAGGACTGACCGTCAGAATTTTAGAGAGTACTATTAAGAGATTATTGTTTGGGCTTAAGATAGAGATACCTGCTAGTATAATAGAGTTCGATCACTGAATGAAAATGTTGACCAATAAAAATAAGATATGTTATCCTAACAAAAAATTAGCAGTTTTGAGATGGGTTTTTAGATAGCCAAGTGAGATCAGGATGCCAATTAGGTCACAGGTATATCAACCATAAAGAAGGCATTATTTAACTTTGTAGGTAAATTTTGGTGAGCGGTGGTCTGCTTTAGTCTTTGTTTGACTATGATGGTCAACACCTTGACACAAGATAAGGTAGTCCTTGTGGCATCCATCATGGTAGGGTATGACATCAACATCTTGTTGTATATTATTTTGGAGATCTATAAGAGGGCTTTCAAATAAGTATTAGCATCTCGTTCTCACTCTTGATAGATAGACTTGGAAGAGATTCCGAGGTCCACGTATTACATGGGACTGAGGCGAGTAGGATGCAAGATGTTTGGATAATCAAAGAGAACATAAACTCGATATCTATATGATTAGAAATGCAACCCAAGGTATCATTACTATAGTTCTTCCCCACTTCAGCTACAGAGCCTATTATAGAAGGGACCACTATGGATACTTCTAGTACTACAGACGGGTCATAGAGGCCACTACCACATTAGTTGTTCTATTATTCACCATTCCTTTATGACCTCATTCTGCAAACCTAGTCACTATATCAACTGAGTTTTTCAATGATTTAGTATAGTGCTAGACAGGGATAGAGACTCAGATAACTTAGTTGCTTTAGTAGTTAAAGCAATGAGTTTGCACAGTGATTGCATAGGCTGAGGAGCAGGGTACTGCAAATATGTATGCCTACATTGATATAACACCCTTAAAGTTGCATCAGCGAGTGGATGCATTTGATAATGGAATGACTATATGCCTCTATGATATCTAGAGCCTAGATTTGAGGGCATTGCAGGCTGAGGTGGCCCAGCTCACAACAGATGTCACTTTATCAGCCACCATAATAGCCATTATAGTCACATATTTCTCGAATCTATTACTTAGGCCTCCTCTGATCATATTTAATTTATTCGGTGGAGAATACCTAGTGCTCAAGTGTGCACAGCATGTGCTTTCTAAGGATAATTCTATCGATGCAAATGAGAGGTCTACAAAAAGAGAGTGGCAGGTGATACAACCACTCAATGCTCTACTAAGTACAAGTAGATACGAGAGGAAAAAGAGTGTTAGTAAGTTGTTGGTACTTTGAGCTCAATCATAAAGTCTAACAAGTCCCATACAAACGTACCACTGGACACTGATGCTTAGGCACCATTAGTATAGTTATTGATTTCTTACCCTAATTTTATACTTTTAGTGCATTCATGGCAATACATAATCTTTTGTGATGGGATGAGGGCAGTTATAGGCCTTGTGAAGTTTGGGTAACAAGACCCCTACCTACATATCTTTTTAGTCCTTTGGGTTTTCTTACCTATGTCTTTTCTCAAGGACCTTTATTTTCTGTTGAACTAACATGTTCAGGTTGTAAAGTAGTAAAAGCATTATACTTGACTAAAATCCATGACATGTTTGAGATTTAAAGAAAAAATTAGATCCCTCTATTTTTTTGATGTGTTGTGTGATACTTTAGATAGTAACTGTGCAGGATCTTTAAATGACATTATGGATATTGATAGGATAAGGCTAACTCAATCTAAGTATAAATTAGATTACTAGGTTGATAATGTAATTCTGTGCTATGAGAATTTGAGCCAATTGTATTGTTCATATGTTGTGTGTAAATATAGAACTTTCCCCAGTAGTCTGTACTTAAATTGTAGGATAGTCAGTTAGAAAAGGAACATACGCCATTTTTCAAATTATTCCACTTAGCCTAAACAACCATCAAAATGAAGTAAATTGCCCTTGATCCCAACTTTGAGTGTAAAGTAGATATTTTAATTATATTACTCAAATTTGTCTTCCCTATTGCCTCTATAATCCTTACTCTCCCTAGTACCTCCTTAGACATCTTGTATCTCAACTTATGTAAAATACTTTAGTTGAGAATGGCTACCATAAGTAGCTCTGGTTCATAGTAGGACATAGTGCACCTCAATGATGAGTGTATAACGTACACTCATTTCTTGCTCTTTTCTTATGATTTTATGTTGTTAATCTTATACATTAAGGCTAATTATGTTTTGAATGGTGTATGTTTCAGGCACATATAGATTAGATTTTGCTCTGCTGGAAAGAATCAAAGTTAAAGTTGAATTGGAGCAAAAAGGAGCTGAAATGCAAAGAAGTGTACCTAGCAACAAACACACTTCGCGAACACGGCCTTCAGACACGCAAATAAGGAGTTGTGGACCTAGAAGGGTACAAACTTGCCCAGCACTAGTGCATAGGTGGAGTAGCATGACACAAACATTCGTGATTGCAGAATGCTAAGACGTGACCATGAAGGTATTCACTTAAGTTGATCTTAGAAAAAACACGGAGTACTTCGATGACCAGTGTCAGGGCAATTTAGGAATTTTGCCATTTCATCCCAAGAATCACATATACACACAGTCCTAACCTTTGTTGAATAAGAAAGGACTGATTATTCATCTATTTATTCAACATAGAACTCCCCTTCATACACTTTTGAAAAGAGAAAACACACTTAGTATAGACTGTATCTTAGGATGAGGATTTAAAGCAAGTTTTCTACAAATCCTTGAGTGTATTGAAGAGTGTGAGATTCACTTATATTTACCTTTCACTCACTCATTCTTTACTTGTTCTTGAATGCATAATTTGTAAATTTAATTTAGTTTGGATATTAATTTGTTTATGGGTCGTCATTATTTCTCTCTTTTCATGCTTAGTTGATGATTTACTTACAAAATCAAGTAGGTTCCACCCAAATCACTTTGATTGAATAAATTGATTTATGGGGTCATGCCTACCTTCATGTTTAACTTATGATTTGAGGTCGCGAACTTGAATCGAGCTTAGATCTTCAATTATTGCTTAAAATAGAGTAGTTGAAGTGGAGGGTTTGCATGATAATCATGGGTTCATATGTTGAGGTCCTCAAATAGGAATGAATAGCTAAAGCTTTGAGAGTTTTTCTTTCAAGTGCTCAAGCCAAGCATGTCTTTGAGTATCTCACGTGCGAGACCATAATAGGCTCTTGCGAAACACCACATTGACGTAATGAGATGTGGCACAAGAAACCTAGCCAATCCATAAAGTTAATTTGACGATAACTGTAATGGGTCGATAGAGCTTTAATTGATTCTAATATCCCTATCGTTGATCCCTTACTCAATCAATCCTTGCCCCATTTTCCTAAAATGACCCTAAAAAGTGCCCAAAATTATGCCTCTAAAGTGCTTATAATCATAATTTTTATAAATCTCAAAATTCATGCGTGATATCAAAAATTTGACTTCATATTCTTGATCAGGGGACAAAATAGAGTAGGAAATAGGTCTAGCCCTAATGTTAGAGCAACCGTATCAAAATTTCATTTTTCATAATTTGCAAATGCTAGTGACGATCCGTGCCCCTGGCGCGACGCGACCAGGGCGTGGATCAATGTTTTCTTTAGCCTGTTATTTCTTGTTTGGTCTAAGAAAGGTCTTGGGCATAAGTCTTCCCATGCGTAGAAACACATATACTTAGCCATATTTCACATTCATATCATACAAGACATTCCTCAAAATCTTCTCAAACACTTAGACAAATATTTCACTCAAAATCAAGTGTCCCAAACTCATTTCCAGATTTAAGAAATTCAATCAAGCTTCAAGTTCTCATCTCAATCTTCACCAAGGAATTCTCCAAAGTTTAGGTATGTAGGTTCGAACCATGGGTCCTTTCACTATGGTACCCAAGCTTCCTTTTTACATAAATTGCATGTTTCTAAGTTAATTTACTTATGGGTCTTCCTATTATGAATTTGAGTATGAACTATGTTGGGGTTTTGTAAAAATGTGATTGTTTAAGAAACTTTTGAGCTATGAATCTATGATCTACTTTGAGATTTGATGAGGGATTTCAATGTATGTTGCAAGTGGTATTACCAAGTGTTAGTGGATTGATTTACTTCAAGTTTTCTTGCATGATTTCACTCTTGAATTGCATGATTTTACACTAACATTACACACCCACTAAGTGTTTGACAAAATATTTGATTTAGGGTTCTTGAGCTACTGATTATCTATTGCATGACCTATAATTTGAATGACTTTATGATGATGAAAGGAAGGTATATATGTGCTGAATTCATGAAAAGTATATATAGTATTGCAAGTGACCATACCATAGATGAGGGGTATATACCTCATCCACCTTGTCGGGTGGTGGCAATCCTGAACTACCATATATGAGGGGTATATACCTCATCCACCTCATCGAGTGGTGCCGATCCCGTACTACCAAAGATGAGGGGTAGATATCTCATCCATCTTCCATGCGAGTGGCATGCCTTGGATTCCAAGTACTAAATTGCTTGGTCTATGATGATGGTCTCTTCCTACATATGTAATATTACCTATATAAGCATGTTTTACTTTAAGTATTGTTCATGCATGCAATGTTCCTAATATACTATCTCTTGCTTACGATTATGCATTTCGATTATATTGCCTATCTCTTGTTGCATTGCATCCTACATACTTAGTACATTCAAACATACTAATGCATACTCTATGCCTATATGATGTTACCATGTAGGAACCAGAGCTCCTCATAATTATCCTCATCCTCCCCATGGCTACTACTATCTTCTCAAAGCATGTGGTGAGTCCTCAGCTTCAAGGATGATATCTCTTGTTCTTATATTATGTAAAGACTTTCATTATCTATTTGTACGCTTTTGACTATGAGGGTGAGGCTGGAAAGTTGTCTTGGCCCTCGTTTAATTCTAATTTTAGAGGTGTTGTTGGATGAGTTATGTAATGATGCTATGAGCTTTGACTCTCTTTGATTCTTTTGATGTTTTATGATATGAAAGACTTCCCTTAGCCCCTTATCTTTGTTTTATGCTCTTGTTGTTGTTCAAATGTTTTCGTGACCAAGGATGTGTAATGATATGTTAAGAGGCTTGTTTGGGGTCTCTTTCGGGTTCCTCATTCGTCGTGTCACGTCTAGGCCTTAGGCTTAGGTTGTGACAAACTTGGTGTCAGAGCACTAGGTTGTTAATGGTCCTCGGCGTCCAACACATTGTGTCGATTAGAGTCTTGTTCATGGTTGTGAAGTGTACCACGACTATGAGCAAGAGGCTATGATACATTTTAGGAAATATTTCCCTTGTTCTTACTCTATTTCACTGATACACCCAAATTTACCCTCCAAACGAAATAGTAAAGCGGCTGTTGATCAAATATAGAACTCAACCAGAGTTGAGGTTGATCTCATAGGGAATATGTGAGAATATATGTATTAGCACCATTTTCAGATGTAATATCTATTCTTAAAACAAAAGTGCATAAAGTAAATATAGGGGTTTTGATTTTTTAAAACTAACTTACTAAAGTAAAGCAATAAATGAGTGCAAGAATGACTAGATTTCAAACAACTTATGCGAAGCTAAGATTATGTTCCCTATGACATCTAATGTGAAAGTTGAATCTAGTGGTAAATTCGTTCATGATTATGTATATAAGATCTAACAAGTTATGTAACATCTAATTTACCTCTCGGTCCCTCTTAAATGCATATCATTCATCACCTTTCGGTCTTACAATGTCTAGGTATTAACCATTGTTGTTTATCCGGGAATACTCTCACCTTTCGGTCTCAAGTACTTAGACTAGGTTAAAAACTTTGAATTTCCGTTGTAGAACTCTTTTCCTAATCAAAACATCCCTCTCGAGCATGCAAAGAATAAAGGCTTCCCCTAATGCATCGACTCATCAAGGAAGAAATTATAACAAAGATTACTATGATACATACACTAATCAATCTTGAGACTTACCCTATATTCGCCTATCTTATTGATTTGTCATGGTTCCCACAACCCTAGTTGTGGGTTTAGCCTAACATGTTCAAGGATTAAAACTCACAATGATACAAGGAATTTTAATAGAGAATCGATGAATCCACAAGTTACAATCTTAAATTTGATTAAGGAATTCATAATAGAAGACTTACTATTGAAGAATCGATAAATCCATAAGTTACAAGCTTGAATTTGACACGCAAAATCCCAAAATCTTGTGAAATCTCCAAGAAAATAATATTTTTCAATGTTTTCTAGCTCTAGCCGTCCAAGACTCACTAAAAATGAAATAAAATAACTATTTATATATAAAGAAAACTTAATCCTAATTACAATAGGAAAAATTCATCGACATGGACATGGGTCAATAAACGGCCTATGACACTCCCAACGGCCTGTGAAGCATGTTGTCTCATGCCCCTTAGCCAAAATCTTTCACCTTTCAATGGTAATGCCTTCACGTCACTTTAACGGTCGATTCTACGACCCGTGTCACTCTCAACAGTCGATTTGTCAAGCCGTGTTACCTTTCTTTATCATTTCGTGTTGCCACACCATCAAGTGTGAGGCCACGATGGACCTCACGAACCATGTCACAGTGCACGAACCGTGTAGGCCTCCATATGCCCAAACTTGACTCCCATTTTGCTCTTCGCCCATTTCTCCATGCCTTAACAATTTTTCCTAAAAAGCAACAAAAACAAACATCAAAATAATATGTTTGCTTGAGAACTTGCAAACACCCTCAACTTAGAATGATTGCTTGTCATCAAGCAATAACTCAACCAAACAACACATAAACACAAATGCCCACTCAGACTATGGATTGCCCCACAATTTTTCAATGCATATGCCCCGTTAACAAGTTCAAGAATGTGCTCACACCCCAAATGGACCCACAATGATTAAGGCAAATATTATACCTGCATGGTCAATTCACATATGATCAGGAATAAAAAGACCCCAGTTAAGTTAGCAATTAATTAATGCAAAAGATAGTGCCCTCACCACAAAGATGTCTCACACTCAACATAAGCATGTAGAACAGAGACTGGAATGTAGTCACTTACTCTCAGAACTAACTTCCAGTGGACACACACACCTCGATCATGAACTTGCCCTTATTTTCACTACCTTAACTTTTGAATGGCCTTTTTTGGATCACATTAGGACTTTTTTGGCTTGTAATGTAGGCTCGGGCTCGGGTGAGGTATATTTAGGATTAAAGTGACTATACGGCCTCTCCTAAACACCTACTTTGACTCAGCCATTTGCTTTTTTGGTCACCAACTTTTCTTGCCCCTATTTTTCCCACTTTCTATAGTACAGGAAGTGATTTTCGTGTTTATTCACTCATTTTTATTCTTTTTCTTCTTTTTTTCTCATTGCTTTACTCACAGTCACAACCCATTTCTTTTTCTCTTTTTATTACTTTATTCTTTTCCACACTCATTTTTCTGCTCTCCCTGCACTAGCCACTCTCAACTTAAGGCTTTGGCTTGGGTCAAGGTTCACAATTTCTTTCTAAAGGACCAGGGCCAACATAAGCCACCCTCAACTTAGGCTTTTGCCCTAGGCGGAGGTTCACAATGTCCTTGGAGAGACCAGGGCCAAAATAGAGATTAACAGATAGATTGGGGAGGTGAATTTGGGTGATTACAAAGAAAAGGTCCATTTATGGTCAACATTTGGTTTGAAGGGACAATTTCATTTGGTTGGTCAATTTTGCTTGGCTAAGTGTCTATTCAACAACAATGGCCTAAGATCTCCTCTGAATCAAGTCATTCAAGTACTTTAGTGGGACTAACCAGGCAAGTTCTATATCATAAGTGCGTCAACAGAATTATGCAATTTGGTCACACACATGGCACATCGTTTACACTAGTTCATACTAAATCACATAGGCCTACTTCATTCATCAAAATACCAACCATACATATATAATATTTACCACAATCATGCAAGTTAGTCAGGATGAGATGCAAACACATATATACTTAGAATTATTAACATGGAACATTACAAAGATCAACACAAGGGCTACCCTATACTTCTGAGACACTTTTATTTACGCAAATAATACAACCTAAACATGTCAGTTCTACTAGATAATACACTTGAGAGAAAAGAAACATGGCAAGAGAAACTCTCAAGTGGCAGGATGCCCCACCCCCTCCAAAAAGGCAGTGCAATGTCCTCACTGCACTATAACATAGTTAAAAGAATAGATATGAGGATAGAACATACTTGGGACACCCTAGACGTCAGCAGGGTCTATAGGACCTGACCCTTCTGGGATATCATCATCAGCATATGTAGCAACCGGTCCAAAGGTGCTAACGGAGGCTTTTGCCTATGCCGCCTTGCAGCCAGCCACTATCATTCTACCCATTCAAGTGCTGCTTAGCATTGGGCCCTGGCGCCTTTATGCATCTGCCGGTCTTCTTCCCTCTGTTAGTCACCAAGAGGACTCTTTTGGTAACCCCAACGTTTACCTTGTCCTTCCTCCTGAGCTACTCAGTGGGTGGTGCGGGTGCCTCCTATGGGGATAGTGGAACACCCCATATCTCATCTAGAGCTAGCGTCATAGGCATACTGAATAGGTTCATCCATGACTCTGGAGGCAGGGCCGATGCAGGTGCCTGGCACAGTGCAGTCAACTTAGCAATTTGAGCCTTCATACCATTCACTGTCTGTTCCAAATCCTTCATTTCATCTCCAATCATACTCCCGAACATGTTTTGGAAGTATCCCTCCAATGTACTGACTTGGCTCTGCAGGGTGGTGATCTGGCTTCTAAGGGCATCGTCACATTGGTCCACCACCTACTGGGAATAAGACTAGAAGACATGGGGGATCTGATCTACTATCTGATCAATAATAGCTCGTGTCTTCCGCTGGTCCACCACCAATTTGGCAAAAAATGTGTAAGGCACATATGCGTACCCTTGCAGCACTAGAGGAGCTGCACCACTATGTTTGGCCTACTCAGAAGTCGTGCCTAATGGTGGGGCGATGGTGTAGTCCTCAAATGGCAAGGGTTGCTATAGATGTGCGAATAAGAAGTTTCTCGGCCCCCTAGAGAATGTGTTCTGCTCCTCATGAGCGGGTTTTAGACATCCTTTTATCCAAAAATGAGTAATGGGAACACCAATCTATTTGCACAAGGCACGAACCAGGCACGAGATAGGCATGCTAGCTCTCTCAAATAAAGCTCGGTCCTGTATCTCAAAGGTGATGATTCATCCCACATTGACTTCGTACTTGGATATGAGGCATGCAATTAGAGTGGCATGTAAAAGTTGGAGTGTATTATCATTTCTCATGGGTTTCAGCCTAGCTGCACCATTGACCACTAAAATTTTGCGGGGAACGTCAATAATGCTTTGGCGATAGGACACTTGGGGTCTGTAACGCAAGGTTCCTACCCCCTGAATGGTTATTCGCTCTGCAATCTAACCAACAGTGCAGCCCTTGATGACGAGTCAGACATCCACGCTGCATCCATAATCTGCATATGTTTTTTTATCCATAAATTGGGCATCTAGGGAGCTTGGTAGTCTAGCCCACATAAGAATCAGTTGATGGTGGTTTTTGATATATTCACTCGTGTACCACGCACTGTTACATGTGACCTCGGGGACCTAGTGAGAGCCACCTGTCGCTTCACCTTTTTGAATTAGGTACCCTCCATCGAGTTCAAGAGGCTAGTGGCATAGTTGGAATAGAAATCTTCAACAATAGCGGGCCCATAGTACTCTAGTGGTTGTGCCATCCAGCCAAACTTATGTGAGTGAAACGTATCTCTAATTTCTGGGGCTCTGTCAAGTTGGTTAGTGATTACTCGAACCTTCGGAAGGACCGGCCGCTATCTGAACCCCCTAAAACCTTTAGTAAGTTCGTTAGCATAGATATCTTTAGCACTTGGGATTGTCCACCATCCCTTCAGAATGAAAATAAGTTCCCGGGCTATTTTGGAGTCTGTCGTTCAGGAGACTACAAAATGAATGGCCTCATCATGACTATCCTGAAGTTCGAGCTCATGTACCTGTTCTTCATTATCATGATCCTCAACATCTAGGGTTTTCCCCTACTCATCCTGGTCTGAAGTGTTCTCCTGTTCTGGGGCAGCTGCCTCCTCCTCAACTCTCATGGAAGGGGCTCCCTCTTCAGACTGGGAGCTCTGCAACAGCCTGATGGACGGGCCTGTGTAGCACGAGGAGAGTAGGGGAGACATTGCCTCTATAGAAAACTTTGAACCAACTAAAGGAGTCATCACCTGAGTCACTCCCAGCTTTTTGCTAGATGATACAGTTAGGGAGTCATGAAAACGTGACACAGGTTCATCCCTATCATTGCGTCTAACTAAGCTACATCATGGACCCATAGTACCTGCACATGCCATAAAGGAATACACATTGTTAGAGATTATTACAAACGTAGGTTGATGCATTAACTGAATGATACACGATCCGTGAAAGGGCCTGTCAAATTGGACTTGGTTGTGAGGCGTGATGGATGGCGCAACACGAGCCATTACATGATCTATGAAACGTGCCATGGGTCATATAAGCGGTCGTCTGACCCCCTCCTTGGAACAATTTTTGGCTTTTCATGTTCATACACACAAGTCAATGCAATTTCACCCCACTTGGCCATGATTCAAGCAACACAATAGCTTATACCTTTTCATATGCATACACATAAGGCAATGCAATGTCACCCCACTTAATCATGATTCAAGCAACACAATAGCTTATACAAATCAATTTCCCCAAAAATCATGTCAAAAAGCAACAAAAATCCTCACTTTTCATGGTTTAAACCTTAAGAAATCAACAATAATGGATTTCACCACTACGTGCACACCCAACATCAACAATGTAAGTTATGATGCTTTAAATTAAGAAAGAACTAATCTTTGACTAAGATCTGTACACGCATGCACCAAAATTAACATTAGAAGAAAGAAAATTTAGGTTCTTACTTAGTGAAAAGCAACGAAGAAGAGGAATTTCTTGAAAAACTTGATATCGACACTTAGTTTAAGCTACAAATCATATGATTAACTCATAAATCGTCATAAATAAAATAGGAATTTGTTGGGATTTAAAGAGAGAAAGTGAGAAAAAGGGGAGTGGGAACTGTGAGAATGAAGAAAGAGAGTGGAGGAGTGAAAAATGAAGTGTTGGGAACAAGTAGAGTTATTTAAAATAATCTTGGGCAATTAAGTTGACCGGTCAAACCCCTTACACGGACGGCCACATGGCCCACTGCACGTGACATGGTCTATTTGGACCATCTGTCCCTCCACACTTGGAACAAACAGGTACTTACCTGGTCCCTCTTTGGTTGATGTCAACCCCCACGGACGGCCTCACGAGTCGTTACAAGCATCACAATCCATTTAGTCGACCATTGACCAACACTTAGCACTTTTGGTGACTGTCCAGGTGATGTTGTCTTTTCCACGTGCGTGAATGCCTAACAGCTCTTCTCATGAGTCATGACATGTTGCACGGTCCCTATGGACCGGCCATGTCACTCCACTTGGCCATTTTTTGCAATTCTACAATCCCACACCATGCGAGCCTGCTTAATGGCTGACCATATGGGTCATGTGAGTGTGGGCAGGTCGTGTAATGGCCCGTGTAACAGGCTATGTGGTTACACTTTGACAACTTTCAGCTGTTATGGCATTCGGTTCCCCGTGTGCACTTTTGTCCTCCAAAATGGCACATATATTCACCTGAAAATACGAATCAAAACTAAGAAAATTATGTGACCTATTTTTATTTTTTTTATACTATTACAATGTATGGATTGCCTCCCATGGAGAGCATAATTCAATATCACGGCACGACGTATTGTCTTGACTACTCAGAATTCGTTAAGGAGTAAGACCTTTATTTCTGAGGGCTTTTCTGCTACACTGACATATTGGTTCACTCACTGGCTATTTACCCTGAATTGATCCCCATTTTCTTCTTCTAGCTCAATTGCACCATGGGGAAACACTTGGGTAATCATGTATGGGCCAGACCACCTTGACTTCAGCTTAACTGGGAAGAGTCTCAACCTGGAGTTGTAAAGTAAGACCTTGTCACTAACACCAAAGCTCCGTTGGGCAATATGCTTGTCATGCTGGAACTTCATCCTCTGTTTGTACAGTGCTGCACTCTCATATACATGGAGCCAAAACTCATCCAACTCATTGAGTTGGTCCAGTCTCAAGTCAACAGCCTCTTCCCACTTTATGTTGAGCTTCTTTAAAGCCTAGAGTGCTTTGTGCTCTAACTCCACGAGCAAATGACAGGCTTTACCAAACACAAACTGATATGGGGACATACCAATGGGTGTCTTATAAGCCCTCTTATAGGCCCAAAGTGCATCATCTAGCTTCCTCGCCCAATCCGTCCGGGTAGCATTCACAGTCTTGGTCAGGATTTCCTTAATCTCTCTGTTTGAAACTTCAACTTGCCCACTAGTCTGTGGATGATAAGCTGTGGTGACCGTGTGCTTTCATACTCCATATTTTGCTAGCACCACATGGAAAACCTTCTTATAGAAGTGAGAACCCCTGTCACTAATGATAGTTTTGGGTGTCCCAAATCTGGAAAAGATATTCCACCTCAGAAATTGGACAATACACTTGCTCTCATTTTTTGTAATGCCACTGCCTCCACCTATTTGGAGATGTAGTCCACCACCACCTAGATGTACTTCATTCCATAAGAACTCATAAATGGGCCCATGAAGTCAATACCCCAGATGTTAAAACTCTCTACCTCAAGAATAGGGGTCATGGGCAGCTCTTGGTGCTTGGAGATCTTACCCTTTTGCTGGCATTGATTACACCTAAGCACTAAGTCTTGGACATCTTTATAGATAGTGGGCCAGTAGTACCCACATTGGAGAATCTTCTTAGCCATTCTGGCCCCACAATGATGACCCTCTATTGGGGATGAGTGACAAGCCTCCATTATACTCAACATCTCCACTTCTGGAATGCACCGCCTGATAACCCCATCAACACATGTTCTGAATAAGTATAGATCATCCCAGAAGTACCTGTGCAAATTAAAAAGAAACTTTTTTATCTGGTAAAGGTTAAGGCCCTCTAGCATAATATCGCTCACCAGAAAGTTAGCAAAATCAGCAAACCAAGGAATGAGATCAATAGAAGTTGCCAATACCTGCTCATCAGGAAAGGAATCATCGGTCTCCTAAAGATGATGGGAACCTCTCTAGCATAATATCGCTCACCAGAAAGTTAGCAAAATCAGCAAACCAAGGAATGAGATCAATAGAAGTTGCCAATACCTGCTCATCAGGAAAGGAATCATCGATGTTCAACCAATCCTTCAGTGTTGTCTACCAATGCCCTACTAGTAGCCAAATACCTGCTCATCAGGAAAGGAATCATCGATGTTCAACCAATCCTTCAGTGTTGCCTCATCCTCCAATCTAGATAAATGGTCTGCTACTTGGTTCCCAGATCTTTTTCTTTCTAGGACCTTGAAGTCAAACTCTTGCAGCAGGAGAACCCACCTGATCAATCGTGGCCTAGCGTCTTTCTTTACCATGAGGTATCACAAAGTGGCATGGTTGGTGTGCACTATTGATTAGGTTCCCAAATAAATATGCCCGGAACTTGTCAAATGCATATACCACAGACAACAATTCCTTCTCAGTCACTCTATAATTCTTTTTAGCATCATTGAGGGTCTTGCAGGCGTAGTATATGGGGTGCATAATCTTGTTACGCTTTCGTCCAAGTACAACACCCATAGAAATTCCACATGCATCACACATCACCTTAAATGGGGCAATCCAGTCAGGTGCAACCCCCATAGGAGCGGAAATCATCTTTTGCTTTAGAGTCTCAAAGTCATACTTACAGCTATCATCAATGTGGAACTTTGCATCCTTCTCCAATAGTTTTCATAAAGGTTGTGTGATCTTGGAGAAGTCTTTGATAAATCATCGATAGAAACCTGTATGCTAAAGGAAACTTCGGACCCCTTTCACAGATTTAGGAGGCAGCAGTTTCTCAATCACCTCGATCTTTGCTTTATCCACTTCTATACACTTCTTAGAAATCTTATGGCCAAGAAATATCCCCTCCTTGACCATAAAGTGGCATTTCTCCCAATTTAGCACCAAATTAGCCTCTTCACAACACTTTAGTGCCCTGCTAAGATTCAACAGACATGTATCAAAAGAATCACCCACTACAAAGAAGTCATCCATAAATACCTCGAGGGTGTCTTCGACTATGTCAGAATAGATTGACATCATACAACCCTGGAAGGTGGCTGGGACGTTGCACAGCCCAAAGAGCATCCTTCTGAAAGCAAAAGTCACATACAGGCAAGTGAAAGTGGTCTTTTCCTGATCATCCCGGGCTATGGATATCTGATTGTAGCCCGAGTAGCCATCCAAGAAGCAATACCACTCTCTACCTGCCAACCTGTCTAACATCTGGTCCATGAAGGGCGTGGGAAAATGGTCCTTCAAGGTCCATTTATTCAGCTTTTAGTAGTCCATGCACACTCATCATCCAGTCACAGAGTCTCGATAGAACAAGCTCATTTTTATCATTGGCAACCACTGTCATGCCCTCTTTCTTCGGGACACACTTGCTATCAGAAATAGAGTAGATCACCCCAGCATCCAGCCACTTGATGATTTCCTTTTTTACTGCCTCTTGCATAGGTGGGTTTAGCCTGCGTTGATGCTCAATACTAGGCATGAAATTATCCTCCAATTTGATCTTGTGCATGCATATCCCTGGGGAAACCCCTATGATATCTATAATGGTCCAACCAATAGCTTGCTTGAACTTTTGGAGGACCCCCAGCAATGCCTCCACCAAGCTTTCATGAAGATCTGTAGCTACAATCATAGGAAGAGTGTTGTTAGTGCCTAAAAATATATACCAGAGGTGTTGGGGCAATTCCTTGAGCTCCACAGCTGGAGGCTCCTCGATGGATGGTTTAGCAGGCGGTGTAGACCTATTCTTTATATCTAAGTCCAACTTTCTGGGGACAAATAACCTAGTTCTCCTACCTTGCATCGCATTCATTATGTTGGCATAGCTGCTAATACCATTATCTAGGAAGTTCATCAACATAGCTACTATTGTGTCTACATTCATTGTTTCCTCAGACAGATAATCATCTTCAATGTCTAGGATAGACATCACCACCACCTCTTTAGGTCACTTTATTACAGCACATACATTGAACTTCACCTCTTCTGTGTTGAGTCTGAAAGCCAGCTTTCCTTACTGCACGTCTACCAATGCCCTACTAGTAGCCAAAAATGGTCTCCTAAAGATGATGGGAACCTCAAAATCCACCTGACAGTCCAAAATAACAAAGTCTGCCAGAAAAATGAACCAACCCACACGAACCAGATCATCATATAGAATCCCCATAGGTTGCTTTACCGATCTATCTGCCATAAGTATATGCATTGTAGTGCGTGTGGGGGATCTTAAGCCCAGCTGCCTGTAAATCACCGGTAACATCAAGTTGATGTTAACACCTAGATCACAGAGAGCTCTTGCAAAATCAAATGCTCCAATGCTACACGGGATAGTGAAAGCTCCCGAATCTTTTTTCCTTTCAACAACAGATCTTGTAGCGATAACACTACAGTGGTGGAGATTGTTCACCAACTCGATCATAGTTATCCTCTTCTTAGTCACTAAGTTTGTCATGAACTTAGTGTAGCCCAGCATCTGCTCAAGTGCCTCCACTAGAGGAATGTTCACTAAAATCTCTTTTAGCATAGGCAAGAACTTCTGAAACTTTCTATCTCCAACCTTCTTCTGCAACCTCTGTGGGAATGGTGGTGGTAGCTTAGGAATGGCTGTCAGAGGTTGGGTCACTATTGGTGTCATCTCTACTAGTGTTGCCTCTGCCTCTTCACTCAAGTCATCAATATGCTCCTCTACGGGGTTAGGCATCTTGCTTATAGCTTCATCCAAACCTACATTACTGGCACAACAGGGTCAAAGAGTACATTATAGCTCCTCATGGTTACAGCCATGCAATGACCATCATTCTTTGGGTTCTGAATAGCATCACTCGGCAGTGACCCAACTTTTCTTTGGTTTATGGTTATTGACAATAGACCCATCTACTGCTCTAATTGCTTGATTGAGGTGGAATGCGAGTCGACCAACTATCAAACATTGGACATCTTCCTTTTTATATCTTGCATCCCTACCTCTGTGGACTCAACCTTGTCAAGTACCTTTGCCATCATTTCTTCTAACTTTGAAAATTTTTGCCACTATCGTTCTGATGCTCACGGTTCCTATAACCATCTCTGTTCTACTAGTTTCCTTGATAGTTTTGATCATGACCATAGTTCTGACCTTGATTACTGGCGTTAAATAGCTGGTAACCTCCCTGGCTACCTAAGAAGTCTGCTTCTTCATTAAAGTTATAGCCTTGATCATTGTACCTAGGCATTGTGTCTACAACATTTCCCTTTTCTGCGTCTCCTAAGAACCACTTTGCCAGCAAGTCCAATTGGGTCTTCATGTGTGCCATGTTTTGATGTTATTCCTCCTCCTTTCATCGTTGCTCCTCTGTCATCTCAAAGATGAACCCCGAACAGTCTCCATCTTTAGTGTACCATGTTCTGTTGTTCTTGGCTACCTGATCTAAGATCACCATGATGCCTGGGAAAGTCCTAGCCATGTATGACCTTCCACAAGCTACATCGATGATTAGCTTTACCACAAAATTGTAGGACCTCTAGAAGACTTTCTTCAAATGCTCATCTGTGAGAAGATGATAGGGGCACTACTTAAGCTTCTACCTGAATCTCTCCCAAGTCTCATGTAGTCCTTCATTCAGCAGTTGCTTATGAGAGCCAATGTTATCTGTGATTTTGAGCTGTTTTGATGCAAGGAAGAACCTCTCTAAGAATGCTTCCTTTAACTCTCCCCTAGTGTGGATAGAATTGTGTGGAAGCTCATTCAACCACTTAGTTGTCGCACCAGAAAGAGACAATTAGAATAACCGCAGCTTAATTGCTTGTTGACTGACCCCAGGAATCTCAAACAATTGGCATGTTGCTAGAAAGTTGAGGACATATTGATTTGCATCCTCAATTGCTACTCCGTAGAACAACCTTTTCAATTGTAGCATCTGCAACATAGTGCTAGTGATAGTGAACTTAACACCCTCGGACAGAGAAGGAAGTATAATCACCCCAGTGGTCCCAGCACCCTCATCATCATCATTCACTAATTGGAGCGGCTGAGGCACATGGAGTCTCATACCGGGCAGTGGCACCTGTCGAAGTGGTGCTACCAGTGGTACCTCGTTCTCAGCATTTTCACCATTACCCAGACCATTTTTTCCCCTACCCGCAAGGTTCACCACCAATTCTATCTATCTAGCTGCTTTGCGTTCTTGGGCATTCATTCTACGGGTTGATTTAGTAAGCTTGGGGTCGTAGGGAACAAGTGATTCACCCTTGCTTCGAGTGTTTGGCATGCAAAGTTGGCTCCTTACAAAGAAACAAAAACAAAAAACAAAAGTAAAACTAGGGACTAGTATTACAAACTAAAAATAGAAACAGATAGACTATTACTTCGCTGTATTCCCCGGCAACGGCGCCAAAATTTGATAACCCCAAATTTACACTCCAAATGGAATAGTAAAGTGGTCGCTGATCAAATATAGAACTCAACCAGAGTTAAGTAGATCCCACAGGGAATGCGTGAGAATATATCTATTAGCACCATTTTCAGATGTAATATCTATTCCTAAAACAAAAGTGCATAAAGTAAATATGGGGGTTTTGGTTTTTTCAAACTAACTTACTAAAGTAAAGAAATAAATGAGTCCAAGAATGACTAGATTTCAAACAATTTATGCGAAGCTAGGATTGTGTTCCCCATGACATCTAATGTGAAAGCCGAATCTTGTGGTAAATTCATTCATGATTACATAGATAAGATCTAACAAGTTATGTTATATATAATTCACCTCTCGGTCCCTCTTAAATGCATATCATTCATCACCTCTCAGTTTCAGAACTTCTGCGCATTAACCCTTGTTGTTATTCTGGAATACTATCATGTTTTAATCTCAAGTACTTAGATTAGGTTAAAAACCTAAAATTTTCATCGTAGAACTCTTTTCCTAATCACTACATCCCTTTTGGGCATGCAAAAAATAAAGGCTTACCCTAATGCATTGACTCATCAAGAAAGAAATTATAACAAAGATTACTATGATATATACGCTAATCAATCCCGAGATTTACCCCATATTCATCTATCTTATGGATTTGTCATGGTTCCCATAACCCTAGTTGTGGGTTTAGCCTAACATATTCAAGGAATAAAACTCACTACGATATAAGGAATTCATAATAGAAGACTTACTATTGAAGAATCGATAAATCCATAAGTTACAAGCTTGAATTTGACACGCAAAATCCCAAAATCTTGTGAAATCTCCAAGAAAATAATATTTTTCAATGTTTTCTAGCTCTAGCCGTCCAAGACTAACTAAAAAATGAAATAAAATAACCAATTATATAAAGAAAACCTAATCCTAATTAAAATAGGAAAAATCATTGGCATGGACACAGGTCACTAAACAGCCCGTGAGATGTTAGACAGACCGTGTAACAGTCTGTCTAGTCACACTTGGCTCCAACAAGTTTGTTACTGCTCCACGTGCCATTGAACGAACCGTGTGACTTTGAACGATCCATGAAATGGACTGTATGATACACCTTGGTCAATTTTCTCACTCACGTCTTCCACACGCCTCAATGTCATGGACCGTGATTGATCATATGGTCCGTGTAACCCTCCGCCCAGCTCCACTTGGAACTTTTTTTGCTTGTTCTTCAATGGTATCCACCTCACATCACTTAGACGTGACTTGGGACGGTCCGTGACACTCCCAACGGTCAGTGAGGCATGCCGTCTCGTGCCCCTTAGCCAAATTCTTTTAACTTTCAATGGTAATGCCTTCACATCAGTTTGACGGTCGATTGCACGACCCATGCCATTCTCAACAGTCTGTTTGTGGCACTGTGTGGCCTTCCATTGTCATTTTGTGCTATCACACCATCAAATATAAGGCCATAATGGGCCTCACGGACCGTGTCACAGTGCATGAACCGTGTAGGCCTCCATATGCCTACACTTGACTCCTATTTTGCTCGTTTTCATCCTTTTTCTATAAGTTCACCCATTTCTCCATGCCTTAATAATTTTCCTCAAAAGCAACAAAAACAAACATCAAAATAACATGTTTGCTTAAGAACTTAAAAAAATCTATGTTTAAAGCATCATAAAAGTCATATTTCTACGACTCATCAGCCGTGCAATAGAAGTTAAGGTAAGATTTTCCCCTAACAAATGTTCTTTGCTATGCTAGATCATGCCTATCCTAAGAGGAAAAAGAGCCCACACTCCTGAAGAACAACTGACTTATGAAGAGTTCTGGGATGTTATTGCCATTCTAGCTCAAGTCATAACCAATCAAATCAACCAAGGGTCCCAAGCCCCTCATGTTCCTACTCTGGCATCTTAGGTAAGGAATTTTATGAGGATAAACCCATCAAAGTTCAATTGATCTAAAGTGAATGAGGACCCTCAAGAATTTATTAATAAGGTGTACAAGGTGTTGTCCATTATGGCTGTTAGATCGAAAGAGAAGGCAGAGTTAGTGGCTTACCAACTCAAGGGAGTGGCCCAAATATGGTATACTCAATGAAAAAAGGAGAAGGGGAACAACAATGTGATCCTTTAGGAGGAGTTTAAGGCAGCTTTCCTCAACCGGTTCTTCCCTCTTGTGATTAAGGAGGCTAAAATAATTGAGTTCATGAATTTGAAGTAAGAACTAGGGACTAGTATTACAAACTAAAA